>PVJO010020814.1:0-31259 GCA_004026905.1 Hystrix cristata
CTTTTTATAGATATAAATCAAGTACGCATTGTCTTTTAAAAGGGTGTACAGGATATTTCTAAGATGCTGTGCATATCAAACTTATGACAAGCCCCCAATAAGAATCATTATTAATAAACATATCAAAAAGGGCTATATAAGTTGGATTTTCCTCTTCATAGTAAATATTTTCTGATTACCAGTTTACAAGTATTGAAAAGGCACAAGAAAGATTTTACTTCACAAGTACTTTTATGTTAATAAGATATTTTGATGGGGTTGGGGATTTAGCTCAGTGGTAGTGTGCTTTCCTAGCAAGCGCAAGGCCCTGAGGGATCCCCAGCACCCCCCCAAAAAAGATGTTTTGATCTTTTATATATGGCAATACGTCTTCGCATGTTGTAACCAGCAGTTCTAAACCAGCAAAAAGCATCCCCACATCCCCCGCAAATCCGTAAAATGATCAAGATGTAATCATAAGCAAGGAGAGAGCGTCTGTTCTTTTATAATGTCAGGGCAGTAACTGCTGTGGCCACAGATCCCTGCAGCTGCCCCTAACTGCCTGGAAGCACCGTGAAGGGCGCGGCCTTGCCGGGCTGTGTGCACAGACTCTGGGGCCCAGCGGTAATGCTTCCCCAGGCGCTGTTGTCCTGTTCGGGAGTGTCTGGCGACTGCAGATGTCAGGGAAAACTTACTGCAAAGTCCTGGAGAGTTGTCAAGTTACGGCTCCCCCTTCGGTACGATTCTGTTAAATAACTTGCACTAATCCGGTATCGTATCTGTAGTAAGGAAAGTTCTTCCTCTGGACGCTCATTTCAGAAAGCACCTGTCTCCACAGCCGAGAGCGACTATGTCACAGGAGTGGCTCGTGGAGTAGCACCTGCCTCTCCCTTGGTCCTCTGCGCTTTCCAGAGCTGCACGCCAGCCCCGTGTTCCGGGGGGCACAAATCAGCCCCCCATGGCTCCCGGCTTTCTTCCATTCAAAGAAATGTGATCAAAGTCTCATCTTTTGGTTTTTCATCGGCTAAATTTGGGCCTCCTAAAACTAGATCTGGTGCTGAACAATGTCTAGTGAATCCGGCGCCCCTCCCCTGTTGGTGCCCATGCAAATTGTCCAACCCTCTGCCACCTGTCCTAAAGAAATCACCCCAACCACAGACTGTGTTATTGGGATCGAGCGCCTTCCAGTTTCCGGGAAGTACAAGCATGGCCGGGTGGCCCGCGTCGCAGCCCTTCTGTGGGCTGTCTCGGGTTTACTGTAGCAAATACAGATGGGCACCATGGAGAAATGAGTAGGCTCTAATGGCTGGGAGCGAAGCAGCGGAGGAGTAGTATGTCGATTGGGAGTATGAACTTCTCTCAGCAAAGGACCCCGGGACATAAGAATCTCCTCTCCGCGCTTTTAGGAGACCCCCAGCTCCATCGCTGGCAAACTGCCCAGGAATTTAGGATCTCAAACCGCAGGTCAGCCCAGCGGCTGGGGTCTGTGGCATCTGGGTCCCTCTCTCAGCATCCTGCAGGCGGGCTAGGGGTTCCCACAGCGGGGGTCGCAGAGGAGGGGCTGGATTCCTCTTCCTTGGGCTGGCACAGGTCGCAGAGCAAGGGCGGCTGCAGCATGGGAAGCAGCCTCTGCAGGGACAGGAGGAGATGGAGTATGTGTGGATCGGGAGGAAGGTGGCAGCCACTGTAGCCGAGGCCCCACCGGCTCTGGCTCACTCATTCTAACTCAGCGAGTTGCTGAGGCTCCTCTGACCTCTAGTAACTGGAGTGACTTTGGGGACTCTGAGTCCAGTGCTCACCCAGGGCAGGGACTCATCCAGAACATTGCAGAGCACGCCACTGTGGGTGGGTTGTGGTGCCCATTCTGATGGCTCCGCTTCAGGCCACCCTCGTTCTTGAATATCTTGAGTCCGTCCTGTTTGCCCCTCTGAAGTGCGGGGGCCCGCACCACCTGCACGAAGATCCCTCGCCTCCCCAGGCTGTCATCCTCCTGGCCTCAGCCAACAGAGCACAGAATTCTGCAGCTGCCATCCATATCTTTGCATCGAGGCAAAAATCTTACTTTCTTTTTGAGGTAAACGGGAAAGAGAACAGAAAGATCCAAACATTTCCACTTAATGTATTTTTTAACTGCAGGAAAATATGAGTGGATGGAGACAGCGATAGAGATAGTGTTGACTTTTGGGGGAGCTGACTTATGGGCCTGACCACCTGGGAGTTATAGTTAGCCTTAAACTCAGTTTTTAAAAACTCTTTAAAAATCTTAGAAAAAGCTAATGTTTTTGTCCTTTGACTGATAGTGTTATCTTTTCTTATTGACAGAAAAACTGAAATAGCTCATCTATCAGGAAGCCTGAAAGCCAGTTTTTATAAAGTAAGCTAGTAGCTTTCTGTTTCTGTGTTCGTCTTGTGAGCCGAGTATTGTCTTTCATCTCTTCATGTTAAGCGGGGCGTCATCTCCTATTCATGGCAAACAACATTTGCGTTCCGATACTCCTTCATTGGCAGGATCGAGCAGTAAATGCAGGGTCGTCCATGGCAGTGTAAACCTACAAGGCACAGTGCTGCCTGGCCGGGAGGTGGCTGAGGACTTGGCAATTTGTATTAGGCCTTTGACCTGCAGGTGCTAAAAATGTGGGTGTGGCACTGTCAGGAGGGACCCCCTGTCCTCACTGCCTCAGACACAGTGAGCTGGCGCTGTGCTCTCCGCAGCATGAGAGCAGATTAGCCCATCCAGAACCCCCCAGCCTCATGTGTGTGCCTGTGTAGTATGTATTTTTATGTCCTCCTCACAATCCCATCACTGTTTTCCTGTGACTCTTCAAACTGTTTCCTGACGTGGTCCCCCTGGATTCTATTTCTGCCTTATTTGTATCTCTAGGTTACCAGTCCTTTTTGAGGGATTGCTTATAATTAAAATAGCAGTCTGGGTCTACTCTTTGGATCTTCCTACCGCAAACCAAGTATATTCAGTGTTTGTCCTTTTGCCTTAAATTCCGTATGTTCCTCAAGATAACTTGCTGTCATTAAAATCATATGCTAAAATACTCGCTTACTTGAAATTAACAGTAGTGATACTTCCTTGTAAACAGATTTCATTCACACAGCTGTGTTACAGTGTAGGAGTCCCTTACTGGGTGTTTTACATAAATTATTTAAAATGCCAGTTCTTGTTCCACCCTCCTAGTCTTCCCTGTTTGTCCAGCCAATCTGACTCCTGGGACTGCGTGGTCGCAGGATCTGTGGATGTGGCTGCGCCTTGCTTCTGTGGCCCACTCTCATTCAATTTTGCATCAGCTCCCTTGATATTAGCTAACTGTGCATTGTTTCATCTCCATTTTGACTTCCTGTGCATGCCTCCAGGAAGATTTTTTAATTCTTACAGTCCTTCCTGATACGAGACAAAAGTGAATCATTCCATCAGTTAGAGTTCCACGTTTTTTCTTTAAGATTAAAATTTAAAAAGTCCTCCCACACATTATTCCTCTTGCCGCTTGCTTACCTGCACCTTGGGTGGTCGGCTTGGGCTTCCTGCTGGCGCCTGCCACAAAGGTGCTGGGAGGGCACTGGCTGGCAGTCCCCACTCCAGAACGCCCTCCACCCCATTTCGTGAGGAGAGCACCTCTGTCTACCATGTCACCTGGGGAGGGGGGTGGTGGAGGGGCCAGAGAGGGGTCTCCTGCAGGGTGAGCTGGGGCCCACGACTCGGCGCAGCCTGGGGGCCCTCTCGGCCTCTGCCTGTTGAGTAGGAGAAAGCTGGGTTTCTCATGAGCAGAACAAATTATCTGTAATCCCTGCCTCCTACACAGTCGTTACTGCTGCTGTTAATACTATCTATTTGTAAAGGTTTTGATTAATAAATACCTGCAGAAAACTACATCAGTCACAACGACAGCAGGCCTGTGTGTGCAGTGTGGCCCGGAGCACGCGGCTGCCCAGGGCCTGTGCAGCAGAACTTCTGAGACCTCGCAGTGTTCACGCCTCGGGACGGGTTCCTCTGCTCTCCCTGCTGAGTCCTGTCCTATTGCGCGTTTGCAAGGAGTTTGCTTACCTGTTCCTCTCCTAGGGGACATTCAGCTGGTTCCTCGGCGTTCTTGTTCTTCTTTTCCCCTCTACCCTTTCTCCTCCCTGAAGCATTGTAAACTGTATACATTTTAGGACCAAGCAGTGTCTCCTGAAGAAACAGCAGCCCCCCCAGGCGCTGAGGACAGGAGGACGGAGTGCAGGGCGGCAGCCCCCCGGGCGCTGAGGACAGGAGGACGGTGTGCAGGGCGGCAGCCCCCTGGGCGCTGAGGACAGGAGGACAGAGTGCAGGGCGGCAGCCCCCTGGGCGCTGAGGACAGGAGGACGGAGTGCAGGGCGGCAGCCCCCCGGGCGCTGAGGACAGGAGGACCGAGTGCAGGACGGCAGCCTCCCCGGGCGCTCGGGACAGGAGGACGGAGTGCAGGGCACTGGAAAGGGCTTGAGGGGTGAGTAGCAGAGCTTTTGGAAGGCTGGAGGGGTCAGGACCTCCAGGGACTAAAACAACCCCTAGAACACATTGCCAGCTGCCTGTGGCACAGAAGTTTCAGATGGCGGCCTAGAAACCACTAGCAAACACATTATGCACCATCCATGAATTCCCAGCATTGGGGTTCATGTCTGGAGGCCCCCCAGAGCCTCATGCACTCAGAGACGGGCTTAAGGAAGGTGGAGGATTATGGGCCTGCAGCTGCCTTGCTGTTAGGAGGCGGGTTGCTGGGGTGTGACCTGGAAGGGTCTGTCTCCTCCCTGGCTCCCTTTGCTCTCTGCTTCCTGACTGCTGGTAGGTGAGCAGCTCCCCTCTGCCCAGGCCCTTCCACTGTGCCTTCCTGCCATGCAGCTGGCCAGCTAAGGACTAGAAATGTGAGCCACGATGAACCTTTCTTGTAAATTGTGGGTGTTGGGTGTTTCTTCCAGTGATGAGGAAGTGACTCAGATACCAGCCAACTGCCTGTTAATGATTATTCTGCCTAATAATAGCTTCTGTCTGCCTGCCTTCCAGTGACCTCTCCAGCAGGGTGGTTTGTGGCCTGTTGGCAGACAGGCTGGTCACTGCAGTTTTCAGCCCTGCATACAGTATCGACGATGGGACTGAACTGAGTATCAGGAGGTCATCCTGAGCACACACGTGTCGCAGTCCTGTCCCCAGGGAGCTCCTGACCCGCAGGAGTCTGACTTATTCCAGGCAGCCTCTGCTGCCTGCTTTACAGTGTCATCTCCCTGTCCTTGGTGCCTCGGCAGTAGAATTCAGTTACTTGGGACCCCTGAACTCCATCCTAGTATAAGCCCGTGAGTCACTAAACCACCACAGGGCTCCAAAGGGCTTGGGGAGGCACAAAAGGCAGCTGAAGATGGCTAAAGCCTGCCCCATAGCCTAAAGAGTAAGACCAGGGGCTCTGAAACCAGACTGTGAGGGTTCAAATCCCAGCTCCTCCAGTTTGGCAGAAATGACAGCCCCTACCCAGCTCCACAGTGGTTAAATCGTGGTCATCACAGCACTTCCTGCAGCCATTTGTTGCAGGATTGCAAGTGTGAAAGTGAAGTGCCCGTGCGAAGTGAATCTTCAGGAAGGCTGGCAGCCGTCCTCAGCGTCACCTGGTAACAGCACGAGGCAGACTTAGCAGGTCTTGTGCTGTAGTGAGACCAATCTGATGGCTGCACTGCCCAAATCTGGCACAACAGCTGCCCCTTCCTGGAGTGCCTGCTTGCCCCTTCACGTCCTGGCCTCCGGGCTTCTCTGTCTGATGGGAGAGACTGGTGCTCTGTTCCGCTGGCTCCATCATCAGGACACCCATCAGGACACCCGTCAGGCTCCTGTCGTTGCAAAAGGTCACCTCAGCCTCTGCCTTTGCCAGCGTAAAATGTGTTCAGGCACCAAAATCACATTTCCCTCGCCTGTGTTTTGTGGATGTTTTCAGTAAGCTAAGTGTCCGCGGGGATGCTACAGCAGTGTTTATGATGACTGTGAGTGGCACTGGGCCTGGGTGACTGTGAAATTGAACTGAGGATCCTGAGCACGAGGGGCAGCCCTCAGGTTTACTCCAGGCACCGTGCACTGCATCCTCTCCTGCTCACACCTGAGACAAACTCAGCAAGGAGCAGCTGTAATTCAAGTGTTCTGTGTGCCTAGATGGCCATGTGTTTGCCCAAACTGGGAATATTTTAAGTTTGTGGTTTATGAGCGCCACACACCACAATAACAGAACAAAAGTCTTCAAATAGGTTAGCTACAAATTTAAGAACTGTATGGGAGAGCAACTGCCATAGAACAGGAAAAGGCCGCGGCCCAGGAGTCACCAGCCCCCCACTGCAGCCCTGACTCGGAGCCCCCAGCCCAGAGCACACTCGGCCCGGGGCTGTCACAGTGGGGGTGGTAGTGGGGCCTGTGCCACTCTACTGTGACCCGGAACACAGGTTCCCATCCCTGGCCACCTCAGCGTCTCAAGACTAGGCGGGCACCTTAGCCGTGGGAAGAACGGCTTCAAGGAGGGGCTCTTCCACGAAGGTCACAGCCACCAAACCGGCCCAGGAGAGTGGCAGGTCTTTCTCTCCCTCCTTCCGTGTGTTATGAGTTATGTCAGCATCTCCTAGCAGAGTGCAGCGGAGCACCGGAGGCCCCGGGCCTCACCAGGCCCCTCTCACGTCTCATCCTCTCCCACCAGCCGTTCCGGCTGTCCCAACCAGACATGGCCTCCGGGGTTCTCTCAGCCAAGCTTTCCCCAGGCCCAGCGGCCTGGTGGGTCCCATCAGCCAGGTCAGGTTGTACCCTCCCCGGAGGCGCCCAGGAGGAGGTCCAGGGCCATCCAGACCCCAGAGCCAGTGAGAGCCCCCCAGCAGGTGGGCAGGCTGGCAAGCAGGAGAGAGGGCTGTTGGGCCACTGCGAGGGCCATGTGCTCGCTGCGAGGAAAGGGATGGCGGGGGCGAGGGGACGGGGCAGGTTATAGTCGCAGAGATGACTGCCACCACTGTATTTCCTTTTTCCACAAAACTATATGCAGACAGTAATTAGACCCAAACCGAATTTTAGTGCAATTCTCATCCCCATCAAAGAAGTCACAGTGTTCTCCTTAGCTCTTTTCATGCCCACACCAAACCCCAGCAGCCCCAAGGTAACTCGAAAGGTCTTAACCTTGTATTTACACAGGCTCATGGGCAAGATCCAAGTGATAGCTGCTGCTTGTTTAAGGAGACAGGCCATGCGCCCCTGTCCTCAAACGTTCCCCTGCGTCACTCTGGCAAATAAGATGTGCCGGAGCAAACGTTCGTGACCGACCCGACTCGGCTGTCCGTGGGGCACCTGCCAGGAAGACTGCCAGCATCACCTGGGAGGATGTAGGAATCCGTGATGGAGAGTGAAGGCCGGCTTCCGTAAGACCGCATCACCCCGGACGTCACCTGTGCCAGAGAGTGGGCCCGGCACATCCTGAGTCCCGTCCCGGCGTGGCGCGTGGTGTTCAGCAGTGGCCGGGCCAGGAGGCCTCTGCTTCGCTGGGGTTGGCACTGTGCTCAAGAGGCAGGAACCGAGGAAAGGACGACTGTGGCCTCTCTCGTTCCTCCCTTTAGTTTTCTGTGCCCTTCTCCCTCCACCTCTCACCTGAGACAACGGAGCAAGAAGGCCGCGAGGTGTGAACTCCGGCCCTGGTAAATCCCTGAGTGTCTGGTGATGCAGCACGGAGTGGACCAGGACGCCCAGAGAGCACTGAGGCTTGGAGTGAAGAGCACACACCCCGCCCAGCAAAGTTACACAACCACATTCCACCCCGTGGGGGGCCCATTTGATCTGAATTCTGGACCAAGAAAAGTCAGTAGAAAGATAACCATCATCTTCCTCTCACAGCTGAAACCTGTGGCCCGGGGCAGAATCCAGAGGAAGCTGCGTTGTTTTTTCTCCCCACGTGACTTCAGTTCTCCAGCCAGCAGGAAACTGTATCCGTCTCTGCCACTCAATCCTGTTTGCCTTCCTTTTACCAAGTTAAACAAGTTTCTTCCTGCTTTTAAGAAGAAAAACGTCCCCAACTCTTCCCTGAGCTCTGGGCCGCAGCCTTGCCTGGCTGAGCCCTCCCATCCCTGCCCTGCCCTCCTGTGCCCCGCACCCGTGTGTCCTCGTTGGCTTCCGCCCCAGCACTCAGACCCCTCAGCCCGGGCCTCACTCGAGGCTCTGGCGGTGTCCTCTGCTGACTTCCAGACAGGACATGGCCAGGTGAACTGCCACATCCTCAGCCAGAAGACGGGGCTGGACTTGGGCAGGAAGGACCGAGGGTGAGGCGGGAGGGCAGCATGGGCGTGGGATGGGGACGTGCCCCGCGGTCTGCGCAGGAGGCCAGCTCTGGCCTCCCCTGGCCCCGTGGCTGCCCCTCCTTCCCCAGCCAGGGCCAGGAGAGGCGCCTCCTTGCTGCCTCTGCCAGGCCCGGGTGTCCCAGACAGCCCTTCCCTCTGCTGCCTGCTGTGAGCCACGGGCCCCAGGCCGGCCCATCTGAAAACGCAGCCTCTGGAGGAGGGGAGCCGTCTTCCTGCACCCCCCCACAAAGAACCGAACAGCACCGTCTCCAGGGGCTGTGCCAGTTCCGGGAGATCACCCCACCTGCACCCTGACCGCCTTAGGAAAGTGCTAAGTGTCGACCTCTGAGAAACAGACAGCCTCCTCTAGCCCGGCCAGGCCCATCGCAGGAGCAAAATGGGGTCTCAGAAAAGAATTCGTTCCCCAGGTACCGGCAAAAGTCCAGCTCTAAGGCAATCTCGAGTTCAAGTTCCAGTCACTAGAAGGGTCTCAAGTGGCAGTCTCCAGTCTGGTCCTGTCTGTTGGTCCCCGAGTTCTCCAGCCTGGGGCAGCCCAGAGATCTGCTAGGTCAGCAGGGTTCACGCCCCCTCGCGTGGGTGGCAGCGGCCACTCCCGCCGTCGTTCGTGGCCTTTGCTGACCAGGCAGGTGGACACAGTGCCTGCTGTTGCTTTGATCTGTGTTACTTGCTGTAAGGTGAGAGCCGGCTCCTGTCCGACAGCTGCGTGGATTTCCTTTCACGTACTCTGTCTTTGCATGTTTTGCCAGTTTGTTTGTTTGTTTGTTGGTAGCTGTTGTGTACTGCTTGAGCTGACTTCACACCGAGGACTCGAGGGTGCTTTTACTCAGGAGCACGACATACCTTCCTGATACGTGTTCCAGCTGTTCCCAGTTTATAGCTGACGTTTTGGTTCTGTCATATTGGTGGTTTCCATGCAGAATTTGTCTTTATGTGGTAAGAGAGAAGGCAGACGGAGCTGCTCAGCTCTGAGCTCCTGTCGTGGCCAGGAGGAGGCACAGGGCTGGGGCTCTGACCTGGGATGGTCCGAGGAGGCAGCAGGATGTCCAAAACTCTGTGTCTCGGGTGGGGCCGGAGGGAGCTCAAAGTCACCCGGAAGCCCGAGGTCCGGAGTGGGGTGTCCTCTGTTAGCGTGGGCAAGGGCTGCTGGCCCACACCACACCGCGGTCACCAGGCAGCCGCGGGAGAGGGAGGCGCTCAGCCCGCTCGGTAAGCCCAAACCACCAGCTCACGGTCAGCCACTGTGTGGGTCTGGGGTTCACGGCCGCTGGCCCTCACTCATTTTCCTCCTCTGAGATTCTGGGTCTGGCCCCTGGGGGTCAGCAGTAGCCCCGTCTGTCCCACATTCTATCTTTGTCTGGAGCGGGAACTGGTGATGGGGCCGATCCCGATGCTTTGCACTGGCGCCCCATTTGCTGTCCTCTCTCGATGTCCACAGGGACAGCTCACTGACCCCAGCCTGCCTAGGCCCGTCCTAGTGGGGGCAGGCAGAGCTGCACATCCCTTGGGCAGAAGGGGCCGCATTGCACCCTGCAGGCACCAGGAAGGTGGAGAGCAGGGCCCTGGCAGCAGGCGGGAGTGTCCCACGTCTGCCTGGGGCCCGGCATGCCTGGGCGAGTGGCTGCAGAGTTGGCTCTGGCTGCCACGCCCTTTGCCTCCCCAACCCTTGGCGATCCTTTCAGAGCTGGATTCTGATCTTTCTTTGAAAAGGGTATTTCTCAAAAGAAGCATCTCTCCCTGTGCTAGACACTCCTGCAGCAAGAGGAGCCACAGAGACTTTGATCTCACAGACATCCTTTTTAAGTTTGATCTTTTGATCTAATGTTTTGTTTCTATATACTTAATGGTTCGCCTCAAAATCACCTAAATATCAGGGCAAATAAGACAAATACTTTCAAAAGCAAAATCCATACCAGCGCTTTATTATAACGGTCACAGCGTGCTCCAACGCTGCTCTCAGCGGCTGGCAGCTTGTCTCTAACTGGGCGGGAGGCGAAGGGGGAAGTGTAGTCTCCTCTGTAATGCGGGTCCTGACCTGGATGACTCCCTGGGGCCCGGGCAGCCAGTCACATGCCAGTAGATCTGTTTTGTCACCATCTTAACATTCTTTATAATAGAAAAATTGCTTCTGCCGGGACATCCACCATGCACCATGGGTGGTGAAGCTTGTGCGGCAGGCTGAGGCGGGGATGTCTTGCCATGCCGTGCACAGAGGAGTCCCTGAGACGTGAGACCAGAGGAGTGTGAAGATTGGAGCAGTATCACCTCGATTACATTTAGAAAAAAGAGTGCTGGGCCAGCACGTGCGAGGCGGTGGGGCAGCCCACAGGACGTTCCCGGCCACACTGGTTGTTGGCGACATCAGCAATCTAAGTGAACTAGCAAATCAGGTGCCCCAGAATTTTATCCTAGTTCACTCTGGCTCTCGTTCTGTATTCTAGGCTGAGGCCCATAATTAGTGTGGTGACCCCTGTGCCAGAATATTTCTTGTGTTCAGAAGGCTCTGTGGTTGCCACCCATCTTTAAATCCCTGAATCAGACCCCAGGCCTTTATAGAAAGTTAATTAATCTTTGTTTCCTGAAGAGAAACATCACTCCCATGCCTGGGTTGGTGTGTACTGTGGGTTGTTTCTGTTGCTGAGCAACCTTGAGACATACTATAATTGGATGCATGTGTACAGAAAATGAAAAACGGGAAGCATCCCAGATAACCAACCACAGAGAGGAGGCTACATTTTTGGACATTGAAGATTAATCCACAAGGACCTCTGCTTCTGCTCAAGGTAGAGTAATAGGGCCAGACTCACCCTCTTGCCTGAAACAGGCAGAAAAGAAAAAGGAAGAAAAGAAGGAGGACATAAAAGCATGTTTTTCTAAGTACTAGACGCTGGGCAGTGAGAGGTGGTGACCTTGAGAGGGCAGACAAGAGGGGCTGATTGTCCCATTTTGATGCCTTGAGAGTCTGCAGGGCAGAAGCGGGGTGTAACAGATCCCCCAAGTCGAGGGGAAAGCTCCAAGAGTCCTGGGACACCGAGGTGGCTACAGTCCAGGAGCCCAGGGGAGCGGCAGGGGTCCCCAGGCGTATTCAGCAGCACCATCACCTGCCAAAAGAGAGATCTAGGCACTCCGAGAAGAACCACCATCTACCAGAACCAATCGGACCGGACATGGATGTGAGACCAGGCAGACATGGGTGTTAAAGGCTGAAACTTACTCTGTATTGCAGAACGTGTAGCAGACGTGAAAGATTAAACAAGAAAAACTAAGGAAAATTTGTAGAGAGGGAACCACAGTGTCTGAGATGAAAAGCACATAGGATGGGACTCAGAGAAGATGAGACATCCCAAAAGAAAAACTGCTGCATTTGAACACAAGTTTGAAGCACTCAAAATGAAACAGAGAGAGAATTATTTTTTAGAAAATAGAGATGGCTATTTTGTAACTCTGATGACTGAATATGTGTGTGATTGGAGCCCCCGAGAGAAAGTGAGGGGGAAAATAGCAAACACACTTGAAGAAAGAGTACTTGGAATTTTTCTAACTTTGATGAAAACTCTAAACTTACAGGCCCAGTGGCTCAGTGAACCCTAAGCACAAGAACTGTGAAGAAAACTAACTGAGGCACATCACAGTAAAACTTCTCAAAAGCAGTGAGTAAGGGAAGATCTTTAAAACAGCCAGAAGAGGGGCTGGGGATTTAGCTCAGTGGTAGAGCACTTGCCTGGCAAGTGCAAGACCCAGTTAGATCCCCAGCACCACCCCCCGCAAAAACGAAAAAGAATACAGAAAATGCAGTTTTATAGGTTCTAAAACAACTAGGTAAAAATAATTTAGAAAAATAGTTACATTTAGAAAAAAGAGTGCTGGGCCAGCACGTGTGAGGTGGTGGGTTAGGAGTAATTTTTGCCAGGTCTTTTAATCACATGGAAATGAATGAACAGAAGGGAAGGGTACTCTAGTCTCATACTCTATTCTCTCATAAAATGACGATGTCATTTTATGAAACTTGAATTTCAGTGACTCTATTCAAGGTTTCTAATATTTTCCTTAGAAACGTACCCTTTCTGCACTACCCTTTTCTCCTATATAAAATGAGGTTGAATTGTAAAATGCTGTTGATTCCTTCCTTATTTCTTTGTACTCAGAGATAAATAGCAAAACTAAGAAAGGAATTAGGGAGGAAGGGGAAAGGGCTTAGGACTTAGTTTCTGCATCTCCACTCCCAGGACCCAGACTCCACAAGGTGTGGACAGTTCTGTGGGCCCTGTGTGCACAGCAGGGGAATCTTGCTCTGGGGCTCTGGACCCTCAGGTGGACGGGTCCGAGGGCAGCCAAGAACTCACCCTCTGTCCTGGCCCTTGACCCTCTCCCTATTAAGGCTTCACGTCCTCCCATCTGACTCTGGCCTCGCGGCCTTTGTTGGAGCAAGTAGCTTGTATTTTGTGTCGCAGGTTGTGCCCTCCCTGCTCTCTTATGTACAGTTTTAGCACCCACCTAACATGTCATCACACTGCGGGATGCGTGTGCTCGTCTGGCGTGTGCGTCTACCCCACTGTATGCACGTGTGTTCCACCTACACCGAAGACGTCCACTTTGTGACTCTCATGCACTAAGTTCACCACGGTGAGCCGTGTTTTGGCTGCACCCACAGACTTGAGGGCGTGCGCCTGGAGATCGGTGGAGGGAGGCTGCAGAGTTCCGGCTTCTTGCTCCCTGCAGCACACTCACGAGCTCCCACTGAACTGCGTACCTCCCTGTATTTTGTGGTATTACAGGACATCGTAAAACCAGAAGCTTGTAGTTGAACAATTTGAAGCGTTACAGAGAGAGTTCTTTTTAAAGGGTGCTGTGAAGGTACTTCTGCTCTGTAATCTATGTCATTTATTTTTTGTAAGTTTTGCCGAACACATTGCATCTCGTAAAACAGTCCCAGCATCCTTGTGCTCTTGGCCCGTTTCGTCATTGTGACTAGAAGCCTCTGCCCCCTGGCAGCACTCTGTCATGTGGGGCGCTAGATGGCAACCTCAGTGTCCCTGCCAGGGTAGCCTTAGGACCTGGCTCCTCCTCCCACCTGGCCCAGATGTAGAGTGGCCCTGCGGTGACACAGGGCCTTCAGTTCCTGGAGCCCATTTACCAGGCCAAGCTCTGCCTCCATCTCTAGGGTTCTATGAAAGGACAGCTGGAGGACACAGTGGTGACACAGTGGTAAAGCCAGACGGCCTGCCCTGTGCCTGGGGACCCCGTGGCTGCCCAGAGGCCTGGAAGGGTCCCCGGAGGTCTTGGAGCTCAGGGCTTGGCTCTGTGGCACTGTCCTTATGTGTTCCCTGCCCTGCCGTGCTCACCCTGGGCAGCTAGCCACATGGAAGCTGTGGTGTCCCTGTGGAAGTGTCTAGGGCCATGGTCACGGCTCCCTTGGGTCCAGGATGCCAGGCCCTGTCCTGCCGTGCTCCCCGCTTCCCGAAGATGGACGGAGACCTGAGGCTACCCCGGCCTGTCCACATCCGCGTCCCTTACGGAGGAATGGCCAGGCTCCTGCGTGTCCCCGGAAGACTCTGAAACCTGGCATTAGTCCATTTCATCCCAAGGCCAACTGTCTCCTGAGCTGTGGAGCCTGTAGCCTCATGTGGGCCACCGTGTCATACGTCCCCATGGCTGGGGACTCCTCGCCACACGCAAAGGGCTCCCGATCACCACCCGGCCCTGCCCAGCTGCTGCTTTCTCTGGTGAAGATCCAGTGACCTCAGGTCCCCCTTCAGGTGCGAGCGTCTCTCCTGAGTGTCATCAAGAATGTCCTCATCTGGGGGCCGGGGGTGCGTTCTCTCATTATTAAAATGAGTCTGTCAGTAAGTGACTGAGTCCCTTGACCAAAGCAGCAGCACTCGTGGGGATTTGCAACCGCCCAACATCGATATCAAGCCTCATTTTGACTCACTGGTGCCTGGCAGCTTTAATCATTTCAACTACAGCATGCTTCTTAGTCTTCCTCCCAGCTGATTAGTGGGAAGGGACGTCAGTGGCCCCAGCACTCAGCAGAGTTTCGGAGTGTGAGGTGACAGGTGGTGGACGGGGAGGGCTGAGGAGGACTGAGCCGGCTCTCACCGTGGTGACCACAGCAGCCTCAGTGTCAGTGGCCAGTGTGTCCAGCCTCCTCTGATGCTCACTGCGGGCTCTGGGGTGCAGGGGTCTCTGGTCCCCGCTGCCACCTTCAGCTCTCTCTCCTGCTGGCCTGAGTAGCCGCGCCATGTCCCAGCTGGAGGCTTGGGCCCCCCCAGACTGAGGCTCAGGGTACCAGTCCAGCCCACATGCCCCGGCCTGGCCACCTCGGCCTCTCCTGTCCCCACCGCAGGTTTCACACAGTGCCTCGGGCTTAGATGGACACTGGCTCCCCTGGCCCCACAGCGTCTCCCGCCTGTGGACTCCTGGGCACCCCGTGTCCTCGCCAACTGACGCTGGGCTGGAGTGTGGGGTCCAGGGAGGTCACTCGCTGAGAGGACAGCCCCGTTGTGCACTAGAAAGCGGTCCCCCACAGCTCCCTCCACCCATGTGATGCCCGCTGGAAGATGACTGTGGCTGTCGCTCGGCTGCAGTCCTGCCTCTTGGAATGTGTGGCTCACACTTCGAGCTCGCGCACACTCTGCCTGCCCTCCCTGACTCGCTGGTCTTTGGCACCCGCATCTCTGCAGTCCTGACTGTGATCGCAGGGTCCCCCGTCCTCACGCTGTTCTTGTCCCCTGTGATGTGTTGCCCGTGCTTGGCTTGTGTGGCTCCCGCCTCTGCCGTGGGGGACAGAGGCGGGGGGGGGGGACAGGTCACCTGGCTGTGGCAGGTGCTGGCATGCAAGGCCCCGCCTGTTGCCCGCCCTGTCTGTGTCCCTCCGTTGTGGCCCCCACTCCCACTGGTCCCTGCTCTGCAGTCCCCATCTGCACGAGGCTCGCTTCATTCCGGGGCCTGGTCCCCAGGGCTCAGTCCCAGTGTCCCCAAGGCTGGTCTGCCTCATCTGACTGGGCCCGCGCTGCCCCGGGATGCTGCCTTTGCACCCGTGCTGCCTGGCTTCGTTTTCCTCGAGACACCTCAGGGCCCTGCGGGTCCTCCTGACGCCCTTTGTGGCTTCAGAGCTATGCTCTCGTTTGCAGCACCCCTTGTGGGGGTGGCCAAGAGGGCTCCTCCTGGCTCAGTGCTAACCGAGGCCCTTGGAGGGGTGGGCAGGCGATAGGGGTGACACCAGAAGCCTCAGACACGGGACACCCCACGCTTACCCCATGCCATCTGTGGATCCTGGCACTAGGGCCACAAGCGTCCTCACGTGCTTTGCACTTGGGAGCCTCTCCCTCACTGTGGCTGAATCATGGCCAGCAGCATCCTCATGCTGTCTCTTGGGGAACTGGGTCCTCACATCCTACTCTCTGGACGTCGTGCACTCTGCTCCCCTCTGCCCATGGAGGTGGCACCGCAAAGCCACTCCTGCAGCCTCCCGCTCCAGTCCTGTCTCAGCGTCCCCAGCACCCCACATGGCACAGTGACTCTTTGCAGAGTGACCCTGCGGTGTGACCCACGGCGGGATGGCTTGGATTGAGCAGGCATCTTCTTGGTAGGTCCTTACTTCGTAAGACCCTCGCCCTCACGGTGCCAAGCACAAGGCAGTGGCCAGCCTGTGGTGCCCCCCCGGTTGGTGTCCTGGTGCCACTGCTGGGAACCTGCCCCTCGCACTCTCCCCTCTAGTCACGCGGTTTGGGTCTCTCTGGTCTCGGTGCACCCAGATCCTGTATTTCACCAGAATTTTCTTCAGGCCAAGTCTAATTTGTTCTGATAGCCGCAAGAGGTCCACAACTATAATTTTTTGCCAATTAACACTATTTTTTCCTCACTTATTTTGGACCTGGCTGCTGTAGATGGTTGGTCAAATCAGTCCTAAAAGATTTCCCAGACTGGCTATATTATATTCAACATTTCAGACGTCCTGGGTAACAGGCAGACACCGATGTTATCACGGGCCGCCGCTGAGCACGGAAGCCCTGTGGCTGCTCTGCAGGGAGAGTGGGGAGCCGGCTGGCCACAGCAAGGAGGCAGCTGTGGGTAGTTTTCTCTGAGCAGATAGCCATGTCTTATGGGGTGGAAAGAAGAGCATTCAAACCCCAAGTGTGTTGCCTCTGCTGTGTTGGGTCCGGCAGTGCCCAACAGGGCAAGCGGACAGGAGGGTACAGGGGTCCAGCCAGGCGAGGGACAGAGCCTGGGAGGGGAAGGGAAACTGGGGAAGAGAAGCATCCTTACTGTGACCCTTCTGGTCCCACGCGGCGTCCAGCACCTGCCACTGTCCAGAAATACCCACAGAGCAGGGTGGTGCCCCCATGGGAGCTTGGGTATGGAAGCCACGGCCTCCCCTGGGGACCAAGCCCCTGGTCCCTGCAGTGGAGCAGCACCGTTGGCATGAGGCAAGGCAGGTGCCAGCCCAGTCCGTGTGCCTGGTGCTCCTGCAGCCAGCCCTCCTGGGGAAAGGGGGACAGCTTGGTGCCTGGGCTGAGGACGTAACAGAGACGGGCAGAGGACAGTGCGGCCACGGAGGGAGTGGGCCAGGCCCAGCTGCCACCCCAGTGTCCCTGGTGACCAGCGCCTCTCCTGTCCCTCGCGTGGCATCGTGGCAGAGGAAACGGGGACCTTGACTCACAGCAGGAGCCCAGCGGGTGCACCGTGGGTGAGCAGGAAGGACAGACGCTGCCTGAGAGTGTGAGGACAGGCGGCTCCAAGGGATGTCACCCTGTGCCAGGACCTCCAAGTCAGAATGTTTGCTGGATGGCACGTGCGAGCCGTATCTCCTGCCCTCGGGCGGAGATGCTACGGTCCCTGCCCCCGGCAGTGGTGGGTCCACGGCAAGGGCTGACACAGCTCTCGGGAGGTGACAGCTCCCAGAGCTGTGGGGACAGGAAGCCGTGTGCTCCAGGTCACCAGCGCCCGGTGGGAGCTGTGAGGCAGACGTGCTCACTCTTCTGCCATTATTGCCATCACACAATCACTTGGCCACAACTCGAGGAGACTAGAGGCAGGTGGGAGGACAGCGATCTTTTTCATGTTCTTGGTGCATGCCGTGATGGTTTGAAGTCCCGTCGGTCTCCCTGTGCTCCGCTTGTCCCCATTCCCTTCCCCACCCCCAGACTCAGCCTGCTGCTTTCTCGGCCTCCCTCCTGTACTTTATTCATTCATTCATCTCTCCTCTATTTTATTCAGTCATTTGTATTTTGAGTTTCTCGGGTAAGAGGAAACGTGGTGTTTAGCTTGAGTTTGGCTCTGTTTGCTTCGGTGGTGGCCCACTTGCTCTATCCCTGCAGCTGGCAGCAGCACCCACCCGGGCTGCTCCTGGAGCAGCCGTTCTGCATGCGCCCTTGCGGGGCTCACGCTCCTTCTTCCGGGACACACCCAGAGAGGTCTGGCGGGCAGACGGAGTTTCCAGCTTTGCTGTTGGGAGGCTCCTCCATGCTGACTACCTTAGTGACTCCTCCCACCTCCACCCTCGCTGCTGTTTGCCCTGTCTTCATGTTCCCGAGACCAGGGCAAAGTGGAAGCACTTCCCTGATGGCTAAAGATGTGAAATACTTTTTGTAAACATCTTGGCCATTTGTACTTCTTTTAAGAACTCTGTTCAAAGCCAGGTATGGTGGCACATGCCTGTAACCCCAGCACTACAGAGGCTGAAGCAGGAGGATTGCTGTGAGTTCGAGACCAGCCTGGAGTACATAGTGATCTCAAGGCCAGCCTGAACTTGAGGTACACAGTGAGACCCTATCTCAAAAAAAAAAAAATTGATCAATCAATAAAATAAACTGTTCACTTGTCCATTGATTGGTTGAGTTCTTTGTTTTCTTGTGTGTAGGTTTTTAGTTCTTCATTTGTTCTAGATATTAGTGCTTTATCAGAAGAGTAGTAGAGTAGTGAGCAAAAATCTTCTGTCATTTTGTAGGCTTCTCTTCACTGTCTTGTTTCCTTTGCTGTGCAGATTTTTTTTTATTTCAATGTGACCCCATTTGTCAATTCTTGATATTATTTTCTATGCTACTGGGGTGCCATTCAGGAAGTCTTTGCTTGTGCCCATGGCTGCAGGTGTTTCCCCTGTGTTTTCTTCTAGCAGTTTCAAAGTTTCTGTTTCTATATCTGGATGTTTGATCCATTTTGATTTGATTTTAGTACAGGCTGAGAGACGGGAATCTAGTTACAGTCTTCTGCCAGTGGATATTCAGTCTTCCAGCACCATCTGCTAAAGAGGCTGTCTTTTTCCAGCTCATGTCTTGGCTCCTGTCATGGCTTGTGTCTAGCTGTCCCCCCAGAGCCTCACGTGGTCACAAGTGGGGCTTCTCAGAGGTGGCTGGACCTAGAGTGTGTGATGCTGGCATTAAGGATGTGTGATCACTAAATTAGTCCACTGAGTGGTTTGACACAGTTCTGGGTGTAGATAATGGGAAGGCCCTCCCTGGGTATGAGTGCTACCTGCCCTAAAGGTTTGTAGCCTGGATACAATATAAGGTTCAGGAAAAGGGCTGCTGGAGTCACTCACTGCTGCTTCACTACTTTGCTGCCTTCTACCCACCATGAACTGTTTCTCCTCTGCCCCTCTGCCATGCTGCCCTGCCTTGGAGCCAGCCAGCTATGAACTGAAACGTCTACAAACTGTGAGCCAAAATAAGCCTTTCCTCCTTTGACCTTGGGTGTTGGGTATTTTGTCTCAGCAATGAGAAGAGTAACCAGGACAGCCCCTTTGTCAGAAAACATGTGGCTGAGGTGCATGGGTTGCATCCATGTCCTCTGTTCTGTTCCACTGATCAACATGTCTGTCTTTGTGCATTATAGGGCTTTGTAGTATTACTTGACCTCTGGTATTGCAAAGCCTCCAGCTTTGCTCTTTTTGCTCAGGGTTGCTTTGGCTGTTCTAGGGCTTTTCTGGTAGTATGTGAACTTCAGGATTGCTTTTCCTAGTTCTGTTGTTGGTATTTTAAAAGAGATTGCATGGGGGCTGTAGATGGCTTTTGTTAATGTGGCCATTTTAACAATATTAGTTCTTCTAATCCCAGAAAAGGGATATCTTTCCATTTTCTAATGTCCTCTTCAACTTCTTCCTTTAAAATTCTGTAATTTTCACTGTAGAGGTCTTTCACCTCTTTGGTTAGAATGATTTCCAGGTATTTAATTTTTTGAATCTACTGTGAATGGAATTTTTCTGATTTCTTTCTCTGTGGGTTCATTATTGGTATACAGAAATACTGTTCATTTTTGTGTGCTGATCTTGTATCCTGCCACTTTGCTGGATTTGTTCATCAGATACAAAAGCCTTCTGGTGGAGTTTGTATGTACAGAATCATGTTATTTACAAATAGGGATGATGTGACTTCTTCCTTTCCTGTCCCTTCCCCTTTCTTTCTTTCCCTTGCTGGGTTGTATGTGTGAACAGCGGTGGTGAGTCTGGACATCCCCGTCTCGCCCCTGACCTTGGAGCCAGTGCTTTCCGCGGTCCCCATTCAGGGTGGTGTGGTTGTGGGCTGCTTGTGTGTGGCCGTTTTCAGTCTGAGAGGAACCCTTCTCTGCCTCTTGTCCTTGTGGTGGGTGATGGTCTTTGGGGAGGGCACAGGTCTTGAGGGCGGGATTACTGGGTGTAATCTCAGGGCTGCTGCTCGCTTGCTGGCCAGGTGGCCTTGAGCAGGTCACATGACCCTCCCGACCCCAATTTTCTCATCTGTGAATGAGCAGAGTGATATTTATTTTTCAAAGTTATCCCCCAAGATATTTGGAAGCACTTGTGGTCCTGCGTACAGTGGGGGCTCAGAAATGTCAGTATCCTTTCTAGTCCTATCTTTTTTTTTTTTTTTTTTTTTGGTGCTGGGGATCGAACTCGGGTCCTTGTGCTTGCAAGGCAAGCACTTTAACCACTGAGCTAAATCCCCAGCCCCTCTAGTCCCATCTTTTTGTGCAGTCAGGCCCACAGTCAAAGGTGAACCCCAGCAGCCTCTCCCTGCACCTAGGTCTTTGGGTTTGGTCCCCCACAATCCTGGTAACGCTCTGCTCCCTTGCCCAGGTGTTCTGAGGATGTGATGTAGAGACTCCTGGGTGCCCTCGGGCGGAGTCATCGCCCTTCCTCCTTCTGTCACATCCGTGTCACCCTGAAGAGCCGCTGTGTTCCAGAGGCTGCCGCCTCATCCGGGGCATCTCGTCAGCACATCCAGCTTCTTCCACTGAGCTCCAGGCCTGCTGGGCTCTGCCCCAGGCCGGCCTGGCCCCCGAGTGAGCCCCGATCTCCTGCCATTTCCTGCTTAGTGCTCGTGTCCTGGGCAGCTCACCTGCTCTGCTGAGGACCTTCTCCGGGGACTCTAGGAGGCCCTGATGGATGCCCACTGCCACCCCAGAGTGGGCCCAGGTTCAGGGCCTCTGCTGCAGAACATGATTACAGAATAAAATCAAGTCTGCCTGTCTTGGGGGATGTTCTGGTAGCGAAAGTAATAGTGGTGGGCAGAAGCTGTGGTGTGGACACTCTTCCCCATCTTCTCTTATGTTATCTTCATAAACTCACTGTAGTGTTCTCTCTTGGCTTCTTCAATCAGTCGTGAGATTCTCCAGCAGCTGCTCAGCTAGAAATTCAGTATCACAGAGAATGACGTTGCCGCTCCGCTGCGTCCCTCGGGACGGGTGGCTTCTGCACAGGTCTGTTTGCACAGCGCCTCCCCGGCTTACGGAGCTCAAGAGAAGCGGGCGGGCGGGCGGGCTGGCCGTGGGGCCGGTTTGTAATAAGATCTGCGCGCTGGGAAGACAGAAGGCTCGCGGCCGGGCTGGCGGGTAGGTTCCTCGGAGGATGTCTTTCAGGGAAGCTCAGGTTCCCTCTCAAGTGGCAACCCTGCTGGCTGAGCAGGAAAGCGGCGGCGCCTCTGTCTCTCCACAGGGATTTTAGAATCAGTTCTTCTGCATAATAAAGATTCCCGCTGAGATTTTGGTAAGAATTTCATTAAACCTACATCTCGTGAGAATTCCCATCTTTGTTATGTGGAACCTTTCGATCTTTGAACATAAGCTACAGTATATCCGTTTATTTAATTTTTTCCTTCATCGGCATTTTGTAGTTTTTATCATACAGATTTTGACGTATTTTGTAAGATTTGTATTTTGGAAGTTTGTCAGAACTTGCTTTAAAGACCCAGCATGTGGTGCATTTTAGAAATTTTCCATGTGCAGTTGTTAGGTGGATTTTTTCCTTCCGGTAAGGGGGATTGAACCCAGGGCCTTCACACTGAGCTGTATTTCCAGCCCTTTTAAATTTTTTTGAGACAGTATCTCACTAAGTTGCCCAGGCAGGGCTCAAATTTGTGATCCTCCTGCCTCAGCCTCCCAGAGTGCTAGAATTGCAGGTGTGTGTTCCCACACCTGTCACCTTTTGATTTTTGTGTGCACATTACTGGAAGAGACTAAAAAGTGTCCCATCGTGGCTGTAGATTTGTCTAGTTCTCACACTGAGTCTGTTATTTTGTTTCATGTATTTTGAGGCTGTGATTAGAGGTATACATATTTAACATTGCTATATCTTCCTGATCAGCTGATCTTTTTATAAATATGAAGTGTCTCTTTTTAATTATGATTATTTCCTTACAGTCTACTTTTTCTGGTATTAACTACCCCGGCTTTAGGTAGTATTTATGTGGTGTACCATTTCCATTCTTTAACCTTTAACTATTTTGTACCCTTGTATTTAAAGTATGCTCCTTATAAATAAAAACATATTCTTATACACACATACACACACAGATATAGATAAATAATTTGTACATGGATATATACACATATTTGTGTATGTGGAAGTCTTAATCTTTGCTTTGGTGTATTTGGTTAATTCATGTTGAATGCAGTGTTGTGCTGGGCTTTGTCACATCGCTTAGGATGCCTGCTCTTGGGGACTCCCTGCCCTCTCTGGGTTTGGGTTTGGGTGTGTTCTGCTCTGCTTTTCTAGTCCGTGGCATGAAGCTTGCTTCACTGATCCGGGATGTTTCTTCTTTCTCACTATAGACATTGAGTAGTACACATTTCCCTCTAAAAGCAGCCTCAGCTGCAGCCCACAGGCTTTGGTAGGTTCTACAGTGACTTTCATGTAGCGGTATTTTCTGAATTTTCCTTGGGATGCCATCTTGGACCCTTGGATTATTTAAAAGTATGTTAATTGATTTCCAAGTGACAGGAAATAGTCCTGTTGTCTTTTCTGTTAATCGCTAGTTAATTCTTTTATGAGTGGAGAATATACATCATATAGTTTCAGTTATTTGACATTTTTTGAGATTTGATGACACAGAACACTGTCTACAGCAGATATCCCTGGTTACCTGGGAAGCGTGCGAACTGTGCTGACAAGCTCAGTGCTGTCCCAGCGTCATTGTGCACTGGCTGACTGGTGGTGCTGCGTGCTCTCAAACATGTTTTCTAGGGTTCCTTTGCTTTTTATTTATCCAGTCTGGCACTGCGAGAGGAGTGTTAAGGTCCCCACCACAACTGTGGGTTTGTCTACTTCTCTCCACTGTCGCTTTGTGCTGCTGTTGGATACACGCACGTTTGTTTTTACATCTCTTCATCCTCATGCTGTGTTCTATTTGTCCCTGGTAATTTTCCTTGTCCTGAAGTCTACTTTTCAGATACCAATACATCCATTCTAGCTTTATATTTGCATGGTGTGTGAGTCAGTTTCCTATTACTATAACAAATTCCTGGAATAATCAGCTTCTGAGGAGGAAAGGTGCGTTGCGGCTCACAGCCACGTGGCCCTGCAGCTCTCTTGCCTCCGCTCGGGGTGAGGGCGGTGCCTGAGCCCTCCCCTGCTAACTGGGAAGAGAAAAGGGGTGCTGGGCTCACCACCCTGGAGGACACGCTGCCGTGACCTGTGACCTCCTGCTGGGCCCCACCTCTTACAGGCCCCTCCGCCTCCCAGCAGAGCCCACTCCAGACCCTGAGTTGATCACATGCTTTGTCTGTCTTTGTCTTTTTACTCCATCCAGCTGTCTCACTGTATGTGAATTAGTGAACTGCAGGGTCATTAGAAAATCTCTTCCTTGCTGTGTTTGATGTAATTCTCGGTGTGCTGGGATTTCGTCTGCCTTTCGGCTGCTTTCTGTTTTGTTCAGCTTCTCGAGAGCAGCACTGCTTGGGTTAGTTTTTCTTCATCTGAGGACTCAGCCTCACCTCCATTCTTGAGTGATGTCTTGAATCGTAGCATTCCCGCGTCAAATCTGCTGGATGCAAAATTCATTTCTCCTGGCACTTCAAAGATGCGCCGCTCTCTTCTGGCCGCGGTTTCTGACGAGAAATCCACAGTCACTCAAATCATTGTTACCCCCCAAGTCTTATGTCGTTTATTTTTCTGACTGCATTCAGAGTTCTTCCTTGGTCTTCAGCAAGTTAGATTATGATATGTGTGAATGTGGATTTCTTCCGTTTACCTCACTGGGAATTGGCCCGCTTGCTTTCTTGCATCACACTTGGAGTAGTCGTTGCTGCCCTGTCTTCAGATGCATTTTCGCCCGTTCACTGTCCGCACCCTCGATCTGCAGCTCCAGCGACCCCGTCCCACTGGCTCTGGAGTCACGGTCTGTGTTTTCCTTTTTCTCTCTCTGAGCTGAGATTCAATAATTTCTGTTAATCTGTCTTTAAGTTCATTGAGTCTTATCTCCATCTTACTGGAGTTTTTTTCCATCTTACTGTTGAATCCATTGAGGTTTTAAAATTTAGGGGTTATTACATTTTTAGTTCTAAAATTTCCACTTGGCTCTCTTCTGTATCTTCTATACTTTTGCTGACACATTCTATTTTAAGGCTAGTTTCAGCGTGTTAGTGACTGCTTGCTTGTGTTTTACAATTTAGTCTTCGTTAGAGTTCCAATGTTTATGCCATTTTACTTGCTGTCTTGTATTTTCCAACATGAGTTGAGATTTTTGTGGTTGTTTGCATACCAAGTAATTCTGAGCGTTGTCCTGGTCATCTGAGGTACTACATTATGCAGCTTTCTTGTTGAGCCCCTGAGAATGCTGGTGTCTTGGTTTAACCGGCATTTATACGGTCAGTCCAGCTGCGCACGGACAGTAACTCAGACCTGCCTCAGGGTCCTGGCTGTGCAGCCCTGTCTGGTGTCCCCTCCCCGGGTCAGTCTGTGTGCAGGGTGACCTCTCGGGTCAGCTCTCCCTGTCTTCGGGGTGCTTTTCAGATCAGTGCCAGGCGTCGCCAGGTTGGGAGAGCCCAGGCACTCGGACGCAGGGTGCCGGGTCGTGTCCCTGAGCTCTTTGCGCGGCCTCCTTCTCCAGCACTTTCTGGACCAGAGTCTGCTTCTCTTCAGGTACGGACCGGCTGCCTTTGGGGCTGTACCCCACGTGTGCCTAACGTGGCGAAGGTGGAGGGAAAAGAGTTTGGGTATAGACTTTCTGCTGCCACTGCACCCCCACGGAATTGTGGGGTGCACCAGAGTGCGGACAGTCAAGGAGGCGCCTTCATCGCTCTCTGGGAGTTTGGGGATCCTGCACACTCACCCCACTTGCTGCGTCTGAGGTGGGGTCGGGGGCGCTCAGGCTGGCTCCCTGGCCAGGAGGTGGCATGAGGTCAGGGTCTCCCCTGTTGCTGCTTCCCTCCCAGCGCCCCCTATTGCTGGCTGTGCGCCCTCTTTAGGTCTGAGAGCTGCTCTTAGAGGGCAGGAAGGGGACACACGCATTCTCTGCCTACTCGGGACTGGACCTTCTCGCCGAAAGAACCAGGATGCTCGTTGTCTAAGTTCCGCGTCTTTGCACACAGGACAGTATAAGGGTTCGGGGAAGCAGCCAGATCACATGGTGGTATTTACACCTGCATTTACGGCTGCTGCCTCTGACCCATTCTGGTCACTTGCTTTGGTCACAGCCCTCTGGTGGCAGAGGCGGGGTGGGGCTGGGCTGTGATGAGTGTGAGGCTTGGTTCTCAGGGCGCAGCGTCACAGTCCTCTGCCACCTGGAAGACAGTGTGTCGGGCCCAAGCCCCGGGGACAGATTTCCGATGACCTGTGGACCCCGCGCTGACCACAGGCCTCTGCAGTGCACGGACGCAGACCCTCAAGGGCCATGGAACCTACCAAGCCCCCAGCCGTCTCCGTCCTTGGGCTCCATGTGCCTCAAGCCTGCCACTGTCCTTTGAGTTGTGTGCTCAGCAGCACCTGGTCTGGCACACAGGCGGGCTGGCACACGGGGCCCATCTGCTGGCGCGAGATGGGCCATGACAGCTGCCGCTCCCTGCCTACTCCTCACAGGTCACCTCCAGTGAGCAGCACCGGGCACGCCTCAAGCAAGCAGGTGGTCTCCAGTGGGCGCTGGAGCAGCTGGCCAGGGCTGAGGGGTACGTATGTGGGGCTCGGGGTGGGGGCATGTGGGGTGCAGGGCAGCCGCTGGTGGGCAGGGTGGCAGACACTCTCCATGTCGTCCCTGGTCCCCACTTGCTCCCATGTCAGGACCTTCCAGCCATCCTTGCCCTGAGACCTCATGAGGGAGGGCGCTCCACAGGTGGTGCCCGGGCTACCCTGCTGGGAGGCAGGATGCCACCTCAGGGTGCCCTGGAGGGCGAGGGGGCGATGACCCAGTGGGGACGCAGAGGCGGCACCCAAGCTGAGCAGGTGGTGCACACCCGAGACTCCAGCACGCGGGAGGCTGAAGCAGGGCTCCCAGGAAAAGGGTCAACACCGGTGAACAACAGTGAGGAGCCAGGCGTCAGGGTGCCCGGGCATCCTGGAAGTGAGACCCACGACTGGGGCAGGTGGCACATGGTGGGAGGCTCTGGCGTGGTGGCCAGCCCTTGGGACACTTGGGCTCTGGCTGCTCCCTGCCCGAGAAGACCCCTCCTCGGGCTGCCGGGCCACACAGGCAGGAGACGCAACTGAGGCTCTGCAGCATTGCTCCAGGGTGTCTGGGGTTGGCGTTTGTGTGAAGCAAGCAGCCTGGCCCCCTCCTCCTCAGCAGACCCAGGATGTGGGCTCGAAGCCCGGGGAAGTGGTGCACAGGTGCCCCGTGGGCCTCAGTGGAACCCCTCGCACTGAACCCACACGTGGGCCCTGTGTGACCCAGCAAGGCTCAGCGCCAGAGGCCCACTGGGCTCCTGCACCTGCACCCCACCTGCTCATGGCCTGGTCTTGAGGCGCTCAGGCTGTGCGGGGGCCCAAGCAGAAGAGTCTTCCTGGCCTTTGGTGCAGAGCAGCGACAGCCCCGCCCCTGCTGCCCGCTGCCCGGCTACAACTGTTTGTGTGCTGTGCAGAGGGCACCTCTGGGTCACTGCGATATGGTGCCACTCAATTGTCATAGCGCAGGTTTGAACATGGCTCATTTTGGTGGATGGCACATTCTCACCTGGGCGCAAGGACCCAAGCTCCAGGCTGCCTGGCTGGAGACCCGGGGTGTGCAGTGTGGGGGCCTGGGACATGCACACCGGCTCCAGGCAGCCTCCACAGGCCCGCTGCAGGCTTCGGGCTCAAGAACACTGGCGTGGACACTTAAGTGCACAGGTGTGGGCAGCTGCCCCCCAGCACTGCTGCATGCGGTGGAGCCCTGGGAAGCCAGGGCAGATGTGCCGGCATGCGGCATTGAGTGGTGCCCTGGTCTCTCCCGCAGCTCTCCCGATGATGGTGTGGCAGCTTCCCTGGCCCTGGATATCCTCCACTCCCTGGGCTCCTGGCAGGAAGGCACTTAGCCAGCTCAGCTGCGGCCTCGCCCTCAACTACAGGCAGCGTCCCTGGTATTCGCCACACCACAGCCACAGCCCTGTCTGGACCTAATAAAACCAGAGGACTTGGCACCGAGGCGCACATTCTCTCTCAACTCGGGGCCTGGGGAACCAGCACCTGGGACTCCTTGGTCCCTGGGGATGCGCTGGGAAGGCCATCGTGCTTGTCGCCCTCACGAACAGCTTCCTTCTGGGTGACGGGGCTGTGTGCACAAGGGGACGAGAAGTGGCCTGTGGCCCAGGAGGTGCAAGACGAGGGACATGTGGGACTCCTGCTCTCTGAAGCCGGTCTGTATCTCACCCACTTCACCCTCCCCCTCCTGGGTGTTTTCAGTCCAGGGAAACCGACTCCACAGTCCTTGGAGACAGGGCAAGGTCTGCCTGGAGATCTGCCAGGAGGTGGGACGACGGCATCTCCCCTCGCCCCCATCAAAGCGAGCAAGGGCTCAGTGAGGCTGCCCATCCCACCCTGGCCGCAGTCCCACGCCCCTTGCACAGGGAGATGGCAGCTTCCCGGGCAGAGGACATTGCTGCACCCAACACCCCGCTTGCCATTCTCCATTTGGCTCCACAGCAAACGTGGCAGCTGTGTGCGTTCTGTGGTCGGGCCCCGCAGGGCAGGGCAGGTGAGGGAGGCGTCTTCTGACCTGCTTTGGTGAGGGCACCAAGGACTGAGCTCCTGCTGAGTGGTATGGTCCCCCAAGCCACACGCCCACATGGCCCAGGGAGTTGGTCCCGCTTCGGGGCTTCTCTGCCCTCCCAGCACCCAGTTCTGGGGACCCACCCAGAGCTCAGGGTCAGCTCCTCCAGGAAGGTCCCCTCTGTTCCCTGCTGCACAGCTCCTGTTGGGGAGGTGAGGACCCCCAAGGAGGCCCCACGAAGGTGCTGTGTGGGGCGCAGGCCCAGACCCTGCGGCTCAGGTCGGGCAGGAGGGCAGGCCGGCCACCCGGGAGCATACTCCAGCTCTCACCCGGGGCCTAGCTGAGTCCTCAGATGTGATGGTGTTGCTGAAGCCACAAGGGCGGGAAGCAAGGCAAGGCAGGCCCGGGGCAGTCAGTGCAGCACACACACACCTGCGTCCAGCATACTCCATCTCCCTCAGGGGGCCAGGGCAGCAATGGGGTGGCGAAGGTAGGGTCTGACCACCCGCCTCTCCCAGTTGCGCTCTCCGGCAGGCTCACCGTACGCTGGCGCCCCTGTGCCTGGCGAGTGAGGAGGGGACCTGGGTCTGTCCTGCCTCTGGAGGGGGCGTGGGGCTGGGGAGGGTGGCAGTGTATTTCCCTCAAGCACAGCTGTGCCCACGCACCCTCACCCACCCTGGTCCCCCAGGGCCTTCGCTTCCAGAGTACTCTACTTCTACTATGTGTCCACCTTTCTGCCTTTTCCTAGTTACTATTCTGACTGTCGTGGACTAAACACACAGTCTCTTGTGCAGTGTGCTTTGCGGTGGGGTGCTCAGCCAGGGTATGCAGCCCACGAGTCTGCTTGCGTGCTGTGGCCAGCAGTGCTGGGACTGGAGTCCCCTCAATGCTGAGGACGGGCTGTCACGCAGCTTTTCCAACATGGAATCCGGGGGTCTGTGGACACGGTGACCTCCCATCACACGGGGTCCCCCCTCTGTGGCTGTGGCCCAATTCCACCATCTTCACTGTGAAGGAAGGTGGGCTCGCACCCGAGAACTGGTGTTGGGTCCTCCCGGCCTCCCTGCCCTCATCCATCCCCCAGATGTCAGGCGCAGGTGGCCGCACTCTGGGCTAATAACCCAGAGGCCGTCTCCCTTGAGCTAGCGTGTCCCTGCTCCCAGCTGGTAAGGTCCCCTGCCCACACCCGTCCCGTCTATGGCAGGAGGCCGTGTCGACAGTGACCAGGACGCCAGGTCTTGTGCAGCGAGTGTCACGCTGCCCCACCGAGCCACACTGGAACTTGAGGCCCAAGTCAGAGATGCTGCTGATCCTGCCTCTCAGTCTGGGTTAAGGCTCTTTTTCTCTATTAGTTTCGGTTTTATTCAAATGGCCACCTAGAATCTGAAGCCTCCACGCACAAGCCCTGCGTCCGCGTTCTCTAGGTGTCTCTAAGCAGCCCTGGTCTGGTGCAGTCCTCATTTCTACCCCTGGGCCCACCTCAGCCTCACAGTCAGGTCTGGACAGCAGCTGGACAGCCGCCGCCTTACTCACGTGACTCAGCTGCCATCACCCAGGCGCCGCCTAGCACCAGGAGTGCCTGACGTCTTGACGTGTGGCTCCTCAGTCACCTTGCTGAATCATGTTTTTAAACGGGGCTTCAAAAACAGGACTAGGCCACGTTAAAAATGTTTTCTGGCTTATAAAGTTCTATGTAATTAATAATGCCCCTGTGGTTCAAGGACCTCACTGAAGTCTCCTCCTGCCAGCCGCGAGCCCAGAGTTCCCTGCAGCCCGCTAGTTCTGCTGCTCACGTACGAGGCGGGGCCAAGCCTACCCCGTGCTTTTCCCTAACCCAGCTGCCTCTCAGACCGCAGGGGGGTGTCTGCAAAGGCCCCCAATGTCGATTCAGGTGCATGCTTGTCGAAGTCACTGCCTAAAGATCACGAACAGCTCTCCCATATTCACACTGTAGAGCGCAAGCCACGAGTCTGAACAGGCTCTGCCAGGCCCGCCGCCAAGGCGGCAGATGCAGGAGCCCCCTTCCAGGTGGAGGGAAGCCTGTGGGCGGGCGGGCGGGCAGGCGGGCGGGCGGGGTGCGCTCAGGTCTCTGGCTCCCTTTCCCCTGCTCAGGGCTGGGTACAGTTCAACCCTGGGCCACGCTAGGCCCCTCGAGCACAGCCACGTAAACTGTTCTCTGCGTACTTCCCCATGATGACAAGTGAGTGGGATACACTTAGGACCCTCACAAACGTGACAAGGAAAAAAGGGTAACACAATCGAATGAATTAAAAGTTTAATTCTGAACCATTTTTATAACTGTATTTTCTCTTAAGCATTGTATCACAGCAGGTTACAACAACTTTGGGATAAAAGGCAACTGGTAAACTGTCCAAAACAAGGTTCCAAATAACACCTCCTACTGATTTACCCTACCCATACATATCCCAAATAAAGTTTTTGATCAAAAACATGAAATAGATCCACCTGCTTATTTTAAGCATATTAAAAAGGAAACTAATTGGACCATTTCTATTTGTCTATTTTATACAAAAAGGCTACACAATGTTACACTTTCTTCAGATTACAATTAGAGTGATTATGAATTAGTGTTCTACACCATTACTCAATTCTTTAAAAATTAGAAATCGCTGCGGCAGTATTCACTATAACACTACAAGAGACTTAAAAAAACTAACAGTTACTGCAAAAAAAAAAAAAAAAAAAGGAAATTAAAGAGCTACTTCAAAGCAAGCAAAGTCAGTACCATTACAGATATCGCTTAAAAAAACTTCTGAACAAGCAAGGCCAGGTCTGACAAATCCATCTGTGATCCATTCCTGTGCACTCTTCACTGCTCGAGTCACTCTCCCCAAATCCATTTGTACTGCTACTCCTCGACCGAAAAGGACCAGAACAAAAAGTTGACTTCAAGTGTTCCCACAGGAAACTCCGCGTGGTTAGTGTCAGGCACTTTCTGAGATACCAGCCCACCCCGAGCCCTCCGCAACTCCACAGGCCAATCACAACCGAGTTCAAACACAGCTGTGTGGAGAGAAAGGCTGCTATTAATGCTAAACAGCACACGGTACTCACTGGAGCATTAAGTTGCAAAAGCTGTGGCAAAAAAACATTAACGTTAACAACTTCCACACACGATCCCAGAACCACCAGAAATCCAAGAACACTCCAATGTCCTGAGACACCTCCTTTCAAAGTACAGCTCTGTCTTTGTGGCAGATTTACAGATAGGCCCAAGCTACTCCCACCCTACAACCAAGTCACGCTCAAGTTCTGTAGGCAGAGTAAAAGTTTTTTACCCAGCTGGCACTTTAAACTTCTTACCTAAAGGAGGTTACAGGTCAGTATCAAACCAGGCCAGCTGATTGCTGTCCCCTGGCGGCAGCCCATCCATGAGGTCCTGGGCGTGCCCCAGGTCTGGCAGCCCGTCCACCGGGTAGTCCGCCCCAGGGTGGTGGCCGCCCATCTCGTGCTCCATCATGGGGTCCATGCCCAAGGCGTCCTGGCCGTAGCCACCGGAGTGGAAGGAGCGGTAGCTGGGGTCTGGGGGGGGGGGTGCAGATCAGAGCGGGCATGGGAGAGACAGACAGACAG
>PVJO010020815.1:0-31195 GCA_004026905.1 Hystrix cristata
GAGACCATAATTGTAAATAAGGACAAAGAGGTGTAATAGATATTATATAAAAGGAGGATGGTGAGAAGAGGAGAGAAGTACTAGAAAGAAAGAAGGGGAAAAGCAGAAAGGCAACGGGAAAAAGAGGGGAAAGGGAAAACACGGAAAATGATAAATGAACCTGCTGTAAATAGGGAGGGAGGGTGCAGAGGGGAGGGGGAGAGAGGGGGGAGAACCAAGATACATCATGTATAGGTACAGAATTAATGTAATGAATGTGACCACTGTATGTAGAATGTACCAATACATGTTCTTGGTTTAAAATAAAATAAAATAAAATTAAATTAAATAAAATAAAATAAAATTTAAAAAAAAAAAAAGACTGAACCGTAGAACTCTTAAGTATAAACACAGAGTAGGGAGAGGTGGAATAGGAAAAATGGGCAGAGATTTGAGATAAGCCATCCTGAGCTGGGCCAGGAGGCTCAGAAAGGGAGAGAAGAGTAAGAGAGTTTAGATGATTTTGTCTCAGGTAGCTCTGGGACTAAAAACATTGGGGAGGGGGCAGAAAACAAAACCCAGGCAGGTCAAGAATGCAGGGTACAGGATACTGGACTATCACTTCCCTTCAGGAACTCTTGCAGAGAACCACCTCACAGGTAAATTGAGCCACCTGGGTGATAGCAGGGTAGACCTGGGTAGGCTGAGTGTATTTTAGATAGATGCATATTTCCCACTCCAGTGCAAAAGTGAAACCAATCCAGAAATTCCTTGGTAGTCTTTTCAGAGGTGCGAGGAAGAAAGACAATGTAGAATGAAGAACATCAGTGTGTGTATTAATTAGCCATTCCCATTTCTGGGAAAACACCTGACAATCACATCTTCAAAGAGAACAGGTTTATTTTGGTTTACAGTTTCAGAGGTTTCAGTCCATGGTTTACCTGGCTCCAAGGCAGAAGCACCATGGCAAAAGGGCATGGTGGAGCAAAGCTGCTCACCTCAGGGCAGCCAGAAGCAGAGAATGGGGGGAGAGTCAGAGACGAAGAGACCAGGGACCATATGTAGTCCTCAAGGTCACACCTCCATGACCCACTTCATCCAATTAGTCCCCACTTCCTCCAACTGGGTCCCACTTCTAAGAGCCAATTCAGCTATGAACTCATCAGTGAGGTCAGTGCTTTCACAATCCAAACATCTACCCAAGAGTCTCTTAATTCAGTCAAACTGACAATTAAGATTAAGTGCTGGGCTGGGGATTTAGCTCAGTGGTTAAAGTGCTTGCCTTGCAAGTACAAGGACCCGAGTTCGATCCCCAGCACCAAAAAAAAAAAAAAAAAAAAAAAAAAAAAAAAAAAAAAAAAAAAAAAAAAAAAAAAAAAAAAAAAAAAAAAGATTAAGTGCCACAGTATGTAAAGAGTTCTCATATCTACTGGGGAGATCCTGTGTCATAGTGAAGCTGAATACCTAGCCTGGGCTGTGAGGCAAACGGCTCAAACTAGGAGACAGAGGGGTACACGGAAGGAGTAGAAAGTGTGAACCTATTAAATGACAGATTTTTAAGTCCCAATTTCACAAGAGACTGGGCAAACTTGAAGAAGCAAGATCAGGTATTTTCCAGAGTGAACTGGTAGCTGATGAGTAAATTAGATAATTTATAGGAAATGATTTATATTTCCCCAGAAGTCAGTGTGTATATTGTACCTATAACAAAGATATACACATCAAATATGGGGACACTGAAGGAAGGAGAAAACATCTTACAGTAGGGACCAGAGGGATCAGGCCACTACAGCTTATTTTACTGCTTTTAAGAAATTATGGAATTTTGACAAATAGAAACGAGGTATGGACATTCCAGATGGCAAAAAGAGGTCAAGTAATCTCTGGGAAATGGGAGGAATAGGGGAATCTTAAGGAAATAAATAATGATCCAGTTTGGCTAGAATCTAAGGACCTCTTATAAAACTCTACACATGCACTGCCAGAGCCCTGTATTTGTTCCTAAGTGATGGGAAAAAAATTGTAAATATCTATAATATAAAACATATACTAAGCTAAGTGAGCCTGAAGACTTGATGCCCATCACTTACAAACTCTGTTTTCTCTGTTTCCGTTCCTTACTGCAAATGTAGTAGACAAATTTGCCACCATATGATGCCTCTAAATGCTTCACTATTTTGCTCTACTTTCAGACTTACCCTGGAGAAGAGGAAAAGAGGTCTTACATCAATATTTTGTCCTTTCATTAGATGCTAGGAAAACTTTCACCATTCTGCATGCAACTATTCCTCAAATGGAAACAAGGCTAATACAAGGAAGATGGTAGTTCAGTGGAATCTGGGCATTTTTATTTTGACAAATCTTCAAATGTGATCTGAATGTACAAAATTGAGCTCCTTTTTCCTATCACTTTCTTTGCTTCTGATCTCCTCATATAAATTTAGAACAATAGTATATATCTGGTACAGCAGTAAACATTTGTTCAATGAATGAAGAAATTTTCAGGCATATCTATTCATTTCTCAAACTTGATTATACAAAAGACTCACCTAAAACTCACTGAAATATAGATTACTGTGCTCCACTCAAGAATTTCTGATTGAGTAGTTCTGTGATGGGTGCTGAGACTCTGCGTATCTAACCACTGCCCAGATAACCCAAGTGTAACTGGGTCAGGGGATTCAATTTGAGAACCAGTGGCCTAATTTGATACAGAAATTCCCTGAACACTTAAATATAACCAGAAATTAAAGATGTCTTTGAAGTGCCTACTTGTCTCCTGAAAGCTTTTCAAAAAAGACGTCTGTCTATTTTATTATACCCATTATACGTAAGAACTACTTAATGATATACATTATAGGCACTGAAAATTGTTGCTGAAAGAGATGGAATTCTTACCGAGAATTCCAGAAATCAGAGAATTCTAAATAAAATTTGAATCATCGTTTTCTGTTCAAAGTCTCATCCTTTAATGATACAGTAAGATTTTTAAAAAGCCATAAAATTCCTATTATTTTGCCCCAAACTAACCTCCTTTAAAATTACGATGAAGCAAAACTCAAAATATCACTCCTGAAGTGATTGAGAATTAGATGGAGTGTGTTTCTGTCCATTACCTGGAGGAGAATCCATTTTAAGAATCTAGGACTACCCTGTTATCTTTCTACTATTATAGGAGAAAAACAAACAAACAAACAAACAAAAAAAACCAAACATCATTTTCACATTCAGCCAAGTATCCCTGGAGGCCATATTTTTTGCTTGGTTTTTTTGGTACTTTACAAAAAAGACCAGAATTGCTTAATTAAGAAAATCTATAAAAGAGTTTTTTAAATCCTGATATTTAATATTCAGTATTATTGTATCACAGCTTTCCTTGGAAAGATTATTCTTGACCTTCCTTAATTTATACCTGAGATTTTATTAGTTACTTATAGCACCTAAGATTTTGTTTGATTACCATCAAGTTTTTTTAAAGCCTACTTTACAATGGTGGGTATTCTGTTTCCATATGGACTCACTACTCAGAATCTTAAATAGTCTACCCTAGTTCATGAACGTTACCTCAGAACCATAATTCCAATTAGGCCTAATTCAATATGATTTACGGAGTTTGTAAGAATGATATTTTACCTACAATGGCATGCCTTCTTCTCTCTTTTGAGCTAGGCTACCCAAGAAGTTCTCAATGCAATATCAGGCACAGCTCTGAACTACACAGCCCTTCAACTTTATCCCCAAGTCTGAACTTTCAGTATAGCTCTACAGTGCACAGAAATATTGCTTATAAGGGCAGAAAATATCATTTGGTCTGCAAAAGTATTTCTTAATCTAACCTTTTAAATAAATATCTCATTTATCAAAAGATTGACATTTATTAAATTTGGCATAACTCCTCCCAGATCTTAGACTTCAGCTTTAGATTTACTTCAGTTGCTATCTTTTATAACATAGGAAAAATTAAACACTCCCACATGTATCATTATTATTAGTATTGTTTTAGGTTGTATTTTTACATAATGCTCTCGACTGCCCCAGTGCTCTATGGTTATGTATAATTTTGCACATGAGAGAATTTTCCATTTTTCTGTCAGTGAGTTCTTTTGCTGAGATGCAAACAGGCATAGATATCAAAGCTTTTCACAGCAATAGTAAAAGTGATTAAAATCAACTTTAGGAAATGAAAACTCATTCTTTTTACACATAATTTGGTAGAAACTCTTAACTTTGCTTCTGAGTAAATGGAAGCTAGCAGAAGTTAAACAGATCAAGAGAGGGAATAAGTACAGAATTTGGAATTGAGAATAGAAAGCATCAGAGGAGATGAAAGTCAATATATATATTATGGTTTATATCTGGATGTATCCTCAAAGCCTCATGCACTCATAGGCGTGGTGTTTGAGAAATGATTGGATCATGGGAGAATGATACACAGTGGATTATTTCATTGATGAGTTAATAGCTAAATGTGATGTCGGGAGGATAAACCTAGTAGGAGGAGGTGGGTTGTGGTGGCGTGGCCTGCAAGAGTTTATTTCTTACATGCTTTTCCTTCCTCTCTCTACTTCCTAACTGCCATGCCATAAGCAAGCCTCTTCTGCCATGGCACCCTCCCTTGGAGCCAGCTGACTATAGACTGAAAAACCTCTAAAACCTGAGAGCTAAAATAAACCTTTCCCCCTTTAATTTGTGAGTGTCAGTTACTGTATCTCAGCAACAAGGAAAGTAATTAAGACAATAAAGGCTATGTTGGCAAGGAAGTAGCAAAAGCAAGAATGATAGAGAAGAGTTGCAAGTTTTGGAAACAAGAGTAGAGGACAAATGAGAGAGCCATGGAAGTAAAGGTACAGGTAACCTGGGCACAGGAATCCAGGCAAAGGTGAAACTTGCAGAACTATGAAGAAGGAAAGTAATCCTCAAATAAGAGTGAGAGTCAGAACCAGCAGCCAAAGGTATGACTGTAAAACTAATGGAGATGCAAGGGAGTGAGAAAGAAGCAAAACAGGCAATCCATTTGCACTATCCTAATGAGCCTTAATTACCTACTGTGGCTGAAAACATCCCATGACAGAACACTGCAGCCTCTAGAGCAACTCTGCAGAAACTACTGGTATGCACATTGACTTTTAACCAAATACATAGTTTTGTTTTCTTTAGCTAGTTGTTTCCCATTGTATGGGTACACAGTCTGAGATATGAATCTGAATTTTCCAACAAGTGAAAGAAATACCCCAAAAAGCCTATGTACTGTACTTCTGTTACTACCATTCTAGCAGCAGCTCTCTTCAGGAGATCATTAATTGTCTTTTTTACTTTCTTGTTGCTGGAATAAAATACCTGACTCCCACAAATTAAAGGAGGAAACGTTTATTTTAGCTCACAGTTTGTAGAGGTTTCTGTCCATAATCCTGACTGCAAGGCATGGCAGTACAGCAGAGGGGCAAGGCAGAGGGGCATGGCAGAAAAGAAACAGTTCACGGCATGCCAGGCAGGAAGCACCATCCAAACTACAGGCCTATTGGTTGGAGCCACCCATACCCAGGGTGGGGTTTCCCTCTTCGGTAATCCCATCACCCACAAGTATGCTAAACTAATCAGTGGACTAATCTCATTATTACATTCCCATAATCTAGTATCACACACCCATGATCCAGCCACTTCCCAAAAGTCCCAACTATGAGTGCATAAGGCTTTTGTGGGACACCTAGATATAAACCATAAGTTAATATTTCAGAATATCCAACCAATAAGTGTTTAGAACCCTTTCTACATAAAATTTTGAATTCTTCAGGCAAACCACCAATATATAGAAAAATCCAACATTTGCCTTGTAAGACATACTTGCCCATTATCCTCAGAAAGGAGTGAATGTTGTACTCAACTCTTAAATCAACGGCCTTCATTCCTGGTTACATACTAGAATTATGTAGGAAAGTTCGATATAAATTCTGACTAGTTTGAGGTGGAGCATGAGCATCAGAATGTCTTACCAACTCCCAAGGTGATGGTAAGTGTTGAGAACTACTGTACAATTCTGTGGAAGAGACTCAATGAGGAAAGCACAACTCTAAATACTGCAATATAAAAACATGTTTTAAGATGTTTAAGATTTCCCAGGACCTCATGCAACCTTTGCTCTTCTTTCTTTGTGTAAAAGAAGACTGGCTAATCTCAGTAACATGAACTCACCTCCTGAGGTCACTATGACTCTTTTTCTTTCAAGGAAAAGAAACATAAGAGTTTTGCTTAATCATTCTTGTTTAATTTGTGACTATGTCCAATAATTTAAATGGCTGTGATTGATGGGTCTCCATCCATTAAAGTTGTACAGCCTGATTTATCCTTTCAGTTTCTGAGTAGGTAGCCAAGGCTCTGAAGTGGCAGAAAAGGGGAAAATGACTGTATTTCAAGTAGAGATCTAAAGCAGTGGGATGGTTTAGCTAAGGTAATTTTTAAAAAGCAAAGAAATGATTTCACCCCTAAGAGAAATAGAGATGATGTCGAAAGAATTTTTTCCAAAACATAATATTAGAAAGTGGAGAGATAAACACACAAACTTTTGAAGTCTGAAGGAAAATGATCTTGATAAAAAGATAGTGGAAATAATTGGTTAACAAGGGGAAATATATAGGTATACAAGTACAGCTAGAAACTCAAATAAGTTAGGTATTAGGTGTGCAAATTAATTTATTGATGAATATTAGCCACAATCTACATGTTTAAATAGAAATTAAAATTCTACTGAATGTCAGATAAGAATATATCTTACAGTATGCAACATTATAAGCATATGAGAACAGTAGTAGTATACTGTTATCATAAATATTATTCATTTTGACCTCTAAATTAAATTTTCATTTGGTCCACGATTATATAATAAAAAGAGATTTTTCTCAGGGTCTTACTCAAAACTTTCTTTAAAAAAAAAAGTCTTCCTTGATTTAAACCATCCTTTGGACCAGAGCTCAATCAGGCCCTAGTTCACTGACCTGAAATTAGGTTTTCACCCCCAGCCTCCCTTTTATTTATGGAATTCTTTCCTATGGAATCTTTGGTTTGAAAAAGTAAAGTCCACCAATACTACCCACCCCCCAGGATCCAGTGAAGAAGTAATTTACATTTAATCTGGGACCCCTGGTCACACAGTTATTTAAATATTAACTTTTAGTTAGTAATTATATTTTGGCAACAAAAAAGAGCTAAACAACAAGCATAGAAATCTAATTTATATATCTTGATAAGAAACTCTACTCTGAAGTTCAAATGAACTTACTATAAAATAACATCTGCAGAAAATAAATGAAATGATAAAAGAAGGAGAAAGATGAATGCCCAAAAGTGTACAAGCCTGTTACAGACACCAACTCAATGATCACTCACTGCAAGAGGAGCTGTTATCTCCTTTATATGGATGAGGAAACTGTTGTTTGGAGAAAAGAAACAACTGGTCTAAACTCCCACAATTGGTAAACAGTAGACTGAAATCAATCCTGGAATTTCTGACTCCAAAGTCCATGCCCTTCTCCACTCCACAAGCAGAGTGCCTTCTGGGAATCATATTTTGACATCAGTCTTGAGCTTAATACTTTGTAGAATTCAAATATGAACACTATGGCCCACTTATAATGAAGAAAAATTACCAATTTATCAAAGAAACACTTTTCACTAATCATCCTACTTCCTGTGATTTACATGCCAAAAATGTTTTATTCAGTGTTAAAGTTAATAAGAGAGAGAATATTTGTGGTATTATCAAATATCCAGTACCAACTCCAACAGTAACAATGAAGAAACGTAAATTTCTCCAATCAAATCAACCTTACATGAACACATTCATATAAGATTCACATCTCATTACTTCCACGTGACAGTAGTTACAAGAAACTATTTATAGGATGGGGTTGGATATGAAAGCCCTAACAAAGCTGTCCTGCAGCATTACTTGCATGAACCAAATCTGACATAATGGCCAGGGAAGACTCTTAGCCACTGAGATTTTATCACTTAAAGTTTAAGGAATTTAGAGCTCACCATACAATCTAAGGACACAGTTTGCAGGAAACAGAAAGGCCCATCATATAATACTTAGATTCACTGAGATATATCAATCTTTGCTCAAAAATGTAATGGAGCTCCTGACATACTTGTTAGATATGTAAGTTGTAATGCTGAGAAAGTTATGTACATGATTCTGGGATTAAAGGGAGGTGCTTAGGCTGCAGCCATGGATTCAGAAATAACATGCACACAGTATTTACACCTTGGAAGGATAACGCAAGCAGGAAAAAAAGGAGGACAAGCTTTGCATTACCACAATCTTTGTGGATTAGGAAGAAGAGAATTCAGGAATGAAACAGAATGAAGGGTAAGGCAGGAAGAAAGCCAAAAGAAGATGTTACCCAGAGCCAAATTTAAAAAAAGAAGAAAGAAACAAAACATTTCATGAAAGGAATAATCATGTATATTAAATGTTCAATTGAAATGATTCTTATTCCCCAAACTTCTTCCTTCCTAACTATTCTTTGGTCAGTAAATGACACCAATATTTATTCAGATAGTCAGATCAAAAAACTTGGAATCATTCTTAATTCATCTCTTTCTTTCACCTTCCACATTCAGATGATAATAAAAAAAATTATTGAGTTGATTTTCACAATACATGGCAAATTTGATCACTTCTCATAGCTTCTATATCTACCATCCTGGTCCAATACACAATCATTTCCCTTTAACTTTTCTAATAACCTCTAACATAGTCATTCTACTTTGTCACCTGCTATTTTATGGCTTATATACATCATAGGGCATCCAGAATGATCTTTTTAAGGCACCAAATTGAGTCTATACCTATAGAATGGAGAAGGTGTTGCTATAAAAAAAATAAAGCAGTCCAGTATCTACTGCTCCTTATGGTTCCCCATGATAGATGGGACAAGACAAGAAATGAGTCAGTCTGATAGTTCACACAGGCCCAAAATGAGATATAAGACAGAATACCTCATCACTGTGGTTAAAGAAGAAATGAAAGGCTGTATCTAGAAAGGTGAGAGAGGTATTGGTAAGGTTAAAGTGAGATAGCAAAGCAAAAATGAGATACCAATTGAGAAGGCAAAGACTGAAGGGTAGAACAAGGTGTGGGGGGGAGCAGCAGGAGTGGAACATGTAAATCAGTGGACTAGATATAGCCTGCTGCACTGAAAGTAGCTTCTACAGGAACTATCTGTCATGGCCTCTGATAAAGATCCATTCCTAGGGAGTCATCCTTATTCCATGTGATTCTCCCAAGCAAGATGGTTGTCCCAAGGATCATTAAAATGGGATGGGGAGTAGGAAACAATCAAATACTTTTTCTAGAAATTTGCATTAGGAAACTGAGAACCTAAAATGGTTGAAAGAAAAAGAAAATGGAAATCTGCTGAGAGAGGAGATACTAGAAAGTCTGCACAGATCACTGAGGTCCCCCAAAAGTGCCCCAGTACCTGCTCCTTCTGAGGACTAGTTGTTTAGTATTTTCAGGTCTTCTTGAAACTTCTCTGTGGCCCTGATAAACAGTTTTTAAAACTGAGATAATTGAAGGGACTTCTGTTCCTTGCGGATAAAGTAGCTATGACTGAATGGATGGTTCGGCTGTATTAGAGAGGTAACATTCTAAGGCCTTGCAAGGTTTTCCAGGCTCCTAACATTCACTGACAAGGCAAACTGGGTTGAAACAATTTTGTCTTTTTCCTCTTTTACAGCAAGAGAAGTCACATGGGGTTGCCAGAAGCATTGCTTTGGAACAGCTCTCACCTTTCGACTGAGCAGCACAAAAGTGAGGACCTTTCCTTGGTTGATTCTGGGTTTCTAGTTTGGCACTACACCTGCTTTTTGACGACAGGCAAGCTTTTAGATATATGACACCTAGTATCCCTAAAGTGGGAGTCCCAGGAAGAATATGTAGACAATATTTACCTAGAGGCCTTAACACTTGGAAATTCCAGGTGCCATTTTCCTGCCTACTGCAATAAAGAAAACTGAATATTCTTCAGAATGAGTTAAGCCCACTTCTGTCTTCATCCTCCAGATGTCATCAGATGCCCAAGCCTTCTCAAATTGAAAAGTCTTCTCCCTTTCTTCTTGTGATTCACAAATTAATATCCTTGTTTAATTTTTATTTTTATTAGTACATAAAGGCAGTACATAATGATTATACTTATCATGGTACGTGTACATAACACATCTTAATTCTTTTCACATCCCTTCCTGTCCCCCTCTCCACCCCCACTACCCTCCATCTCTTGTTACCCTTCCTCTTCACAAAAGATCTAGCTCTCTGTTTCCTATTACCTATCTTTTATTTTGCTCTTTAAATTATTTATACTTTGAGTTTCCTTCATGACATGCTCTGTGGTCTACTTAGGAGATGCCACTTTTTTCTTTCCCCAATCACATTTCATATATCTGTTGTTCCTTGTTTTCAATTTGAATATTATAACTTAAAAACTTGGAGTTTGCCTTTGTTTATCTACACACACAAGCATGACATCATACTCTCTAACACAGGCAAGTATTGTAACTCTTTTCAAATAGTTTCTACATAGCAGCACAAAGAGAAAGAGCTTTATCAATGGCTTTATGATTTAACCAGCACAAACAAGCATGTGACAAAACAAGTACAGATTTTATAGGCCAAGAAAAACAACACAAGTCATTTTTAATCAAGGTATCAACGTAGGTGAAGCTGGGGAAAGAAAAAAAAACTTTCCAAACAAGTCACTGAAAATTTCCTTCAAAAACCACTTTTGGAATATTTATAATAGTTTTCTGCATGCATGCTTTTTCAGAAACTAATTCTCTACTCAAAATGAGGCATTCCATTAATAAAATCCTTTGGTGGGCTGGGGATTTAAGCTCCGTGATTAGAGTGCTTGCCTTGGAAGCAGAAGGCCCCGAGTTTGATCCCTAGCACCACAAAAAAAAAGAAAAAAAAAAATCTTTTGGTCCTCTTCCCAGGACAGTCACATCACAGATACTGTAAGATGTTAAAAGTGGAAGGAAACTTATAAACCTAATTTCTCCATTTAGTAGATAAGAAAACTGAGGCTTAGCAGTGTGAAAATATAAAAGTATGAGAACCTGATTGATTTGATAGGTGAAAACACAGGCTTAGATTACTAGTGAACACCATTCAGGACCCTAAGGGAAAGATTTTGACACGCTCAGGTGTGCAACTGACAACACTCTTGTTCACAGCTTAACCTTGAGAATGGATAATGACCATGAACCAGTGGAGCAGAAGGCCAGAGGGGAGAAAGGTGTCACTGAGCTGACAGAGCACACCAACAGCAATAGCACAGTGCATGTAGTCCCTAGAGCAACAATGGTTCAGCCTGGTTTCCCCTAAATAGGCTGCATTTTAGTTAAACATTTTCATCCATAGATTGCTTGATTTTTTAATAAATAGGTAAGTTGATGATATTTCTTCTGAGAATTTCATCTCTGGTGCTAAAATGAATTTAAATCAGCACACTATGTAATTGTACATTCTTGCCAGAGTATAAAAACACACACTAGCAAATAGCTAACCCCCTCCCCTGAGCCTTCGCCCTGCCCTTACTTCTTCTTCACTTCTTCTTGCAACCCGGATGCTTGAAGATGCAGCATTTTCAGACATGTTTCATCTGTAGTCTCTGAAAGCCCTGTTCTCACACATTCTCCTCCCTCAGATTTCCTACAGTTGAGGACAATGAGGAAATAAGCAAAAATGTAAGGCCTCATTGGACAAACTAACACTTCATCACAGGCAGTGATGAAAGTTTAATTCAATTTTAATGCCAGGACCCTCCAAGCAAAAGTTTCACACAAAACTGACTCACAAGTCACCTCTCATCTGCTACCACCATCACAGAGAAAGGCTCTAGAAAGTTTTTCGAGTTCTTTGGGTACCTCTTTATTTTCTGGGTCCTTCTCACAAAGGCTTTAGAAAGCCTCTAAAAGCTGATCGAGAACATGAGGACATTACACAATGGTCTCCAGAGAGGGATGCTTTTTCAATAAATGCATCCTGCTGATGTTGCCACATCACAGGAATTGTGGAGGAGAGAGGCCCCACCCAGCCCTTGCCAAGATACTGGCACCTCATGTACCCCACAAGTGAGGAGAGAGGCCAGCACCACCCCCACGCCTACTGCCAACACTGGCATCATGTATGCTCCTCAAGTGAGGAGAGAGGTCGCACCCCACCCCTGCTACCAATACCCAAGCCTCGTGGGCACCATGGGAGAAGAGAGAGGCCCTGTGCCAGTCCACCACTGACACTGGCACCCCACAGATCCTATGAATGAGGAGAGAGGCTCCTCCTCTGCTGCCGACACCAGCACCTAGTGGTCCCTGTGGGAAAGAAGAGAGCCCCTACCCTACTCCCACCACTAACGCTGGTGCCTTGTGTGCCCCACAGTACGGAGTGGCAGAGGTGACAACCAAAAGACAAACCTGACTGAGGATGAGACTAACTCCCAGGAGAATTTTACTCCAGGACTGAAGTGTTACTCTACTGAAGAGACTGGGCGAGAGACAGCCTTGGGAGATAAGCTTGGAGAGTGTGAGAGCTAGACGGAAATCTCCTGAGATCCCTGAGAAGCTCAAGGTCAGGCCAGGAAGATCATGAGGCCTGTATTCTGTGTTAGGAGGCCAAGTTTGGTGGGTGTAAGCTTTAGAGGGAGTGGATATGAAGGAGATGGGATTTAGTACGGCGGTCTACTTGAGCCTCGGCACCACTGCCTACCTACACCCAGCAGACACTAGTGGTCTTATTTTTCAATAGGTCACTATCTGGGTTGCCTATGTGTATACACTAAAATCATAGACCTCTTTGCTCTAGTAAATGGTGGTTCTTAGAGTTTGCCAGTATCCAGTTTATATTTGACATCACTGTTGTGGCTGACTTTACTACTATACCCGAGGTGACTTAGTTGGTGCTGTCAATTGGTTTTCTCTATATGCCAGTATCTGGGTTGTCTGGGAGTCATAAACAATACTGTGGCTTATTTCCAAAGAATTGGGCACTGGGCAAAAGAAGCTGCAAATCCCAGCACAGAAAACAAACAAGAAAATAGAAACTTGAGAAAACCAGGCAACAAAATTACTTCAAAAACTCCTAACTCCCTCATAGCTGATCCAGGGGAATCAAGGGGGAGGAAATCACAAGCCACTCAACAGAAATGTCTGAAAGGGAATCAATGGAGGTAACAAACAATTTGATAAGGCACTTGGGCAATTCAAAGAAGATATAATTAATGAGATAATGACACAAATTATCAGTGAGTCTAGAGAAGACACTAATAAAAATCTAGTAGAGCTAAAGAAAGATATATAAAACATGAATGCCCAGCATAAAAAAGAATGGGAGCCCATAAACATATGCCAATCAGAAACCCAGGACATTAAAACTATGACTGAAAGTATAGGCAGAAGAGGCAGCCAATATGAGGACTGAGTATCAGATCTAGAAGACAGGGCTGTGGTTAGTGATCAACTAATAAAAGGTACCTTAAAAACAACAAGGGAACACAAAAACAGACACAAGAGCTACTAGATGACTCAAAGAAGAAAAATATAAAAGTAACTAGAATTAATGAAAAATCAGAACACAGCACAAAGGGTATTAAAAAATCTGTTGAAACAAGTAATAGCATAAAACCTTCCAGACAATGAAAAAGAAGCCAGAAGAGCCATAATCAGGGAAAACAAAACATTCCAGGCCACATAATAATTACAATTTCAGAAATCCAACACAAGAAAAAAATTTTAAAAGCTGTTAGATAAAAGCAAAGAATGGCCTATAAAGGAAAACCCATCAGAATTATAACAAACTTCTCAATACAAACCTTAAAGGCACAGAGAAGATGGGAAGAAATGTTTCAAGTCCTAAAACAAAACAACTTCCAAACAAAATTGATATATCCTGCAAAATTATCTTTCAAAATTTACGGAGAAATAAGACATTTCCATGATAAAGTACACTTGAAGAAATTCATGACCACCAAACCAACACTCCAAAAATTTTTAAGGACATCCTAGAAAGAAATGATGGCACTAACAATGACAAAAGGTCCAACAGAATGAATGCAAGCAGTGGGGCTAGCAATTAAGTAGAAAGGAAACAAAGCAAAACAGCAACAAGTAAATAATACAATGACAGGAATAAAACAACTATCGATTACAACTATCAATGTGAATGAACTGACCTCATCTCACCAACCAGAAGATACAGATTAGCAGAATGAATCAAGAAATAAAACCCAATGGTATGCTGTATACAAGAAATATGTCTAACACAAAAAGAAGTCCACAAACTAAAAAAATCAAAGGATGGAAAACAATATTCCATGCAATTACAACTTGAAAACAAGCAGAAGTAGCTATCCTATTCACAAAGTGTACCTTAAGCCAAAGCTGATCAAAAGAGGCAAAGAAGGATAATACATACTGATTAGCAGAACTATTCAATGGGTAGTAATTATAAAGGTATGCAATTATAAACATATATGGTAACAGTTTTAAGCCAAACCACGGTGCACCCAACTTAATAAAACAAACACTAATGGACTTAAAAGATCAGATAAACATCAATACAATTACAGTGGGAGAACTCAATATCCCACTATCACAAATAGACAGATCAAACAAGAAAAATTAAGAAAGAAATATCAAGCTTGAATCAAACCTTTGACAAATGGACTTAATACATAGCTACAAAGTGTTCCATCCAACAACAGAATACACAGGCTTTTCATGGTACATTCTCCAAAATAGACCACATACTAACTAATAAGGTATGTTTAAGTAAATGCAAAATAATCTAAATTTTACCATGCATATTATCAGATCATAGTTCGACGAAACTAGAAATCAAAAGCAAAATAAAACACAGAAACTGTGCAAATGTATGGAAATCAAAGAATACACTCTTGAATAATCAATGGGTCACAAAAGAAATTAAAGAAGAAGTAAGACAGTTCCTAGAATTAAATGATAATCCAGTACAACATACCAGAACTTATGGGACACAATTAAATCAGTCCTAAAAGGGAAGTTTTTAGCTACGAATGTCTGCGTCAAAACAATAGAACGGGCCCAAATAAATAACCTAATGATACATCGCTAGGTGCTAGAAAAACAACAAGAATCCAACTCAGAGATGTATAAAGAAGGAAATAATAAAGATCAGAGCAGAAATCAATGAAACAAAGGCTGAACAAACAATAAAAAGAATGATGAATTGAAGATATTTCTTTGAAAGAATAAATGAAATAGGTAAACCTGTAGCCAATCATACAAGAAAAAAAGGAAAGACACAAATCAATGTAATTAAAAATGAAAATGGTGAAATCACAATGGACACTGCTGAAATCCAGAAAATTATTAGCAACTACTTCACAAACATATATGCCAAAAGAAGTAGAAATGGAGATATTCCTAGATACATATGAATTACTGAACCAAGAAGACTTAAAATCTTGAATAATCCAGTAACAAGCAATGAAACTGAAGCAGTAACAAAAAACCTACCAGCTACAAAAAGCCTAGGATCTCATGAATTCACTGTCAAATTCTACAAGAACTACAGGGAGTATATAACACCAATAATCCTCAAACTCTTGAAATCAAGAGGGAAAGAGTAATCCCAGGATTATTCTTAGAAGCTAGCATTACTCCGATCCAAAACCAGACAAAGCTCCAACCAAAAAAAGAGAACTACAAGCCAATATCTCTAATGAATATGGATTCAAAAATCCTCATGCTGGCAAACAGAATGCAACAAATCATCGAAAAGATCATACATAACCGAGAGCCATCATGTACAGGTACAAAATAACCATGATGAATATGATCATTATGTATACAATATACCAATACATGTTCTTGGTTAAAAAAAAAAAAAGATCATACACCATGACTAAGTTGGCTTCATCCCAGGGATGTAAGGATGGTTCAATATATGCAAATCAATAAATGTAAATCATCACATAAATGGAAGAACAAAAGTCAGATGACTATCTCAATAGACACAGAAAAAGTCTTTGACAAAATTCAAAACCCATTCATGATAAAAAAAAAAAAACCCTGAAGAAAATAGGCATAGAAGGACCTTATCTCAATATGATAAAAGCCATTTATGACCAATCTATTTCCAACATCATAGTACATGGGGAAAAACTGAACACTTTCCCTGTAAAGTCAAGAACAAGACAAGGATGTTCACTATCACCACTTCTGTTAAACACAGTCATTGAAACATTAGCCAGAGCAATCAAGCAAGAGAAAGAAACAAAAGAGATATCTATAAGAAAGGACAAAGTCAAATTGTCATTATTTGTAGATGACATGTTCCTCTAATTAAAAGACCCACAAAATTCCACCAAAAGACTTCTAGAACTAATAACCAAATTCAGCAATGTAGTAGGATAAAAATAAATGCACAAAAACCAATAGTGCTTCAATACACTAATTATAAGCACACGGAGAAAGAAATTAGTAGAACAATACTACTCATAATCACATTAAGAAAAATCAATGTTTAGGAATCAACCCAATCAAGAAAGTGTAGACCTCTACAATGAAAATTATATCACTCTGAAAAAGAAAATAGAGGAGGACATCAGAAAATGGAAAGATATCCCCTGTTCCTGAATAGTCTGAACCCATATAATCAAAATGGCTATACTTCCAAAACTGATATACAGATTTAACACAATCTCAGTCAAAATACCAACAGCATTTCTCACAGACCTAAACAAAACAATCCTAAAATTCACATTGAACCAGAAGAAACCCACAATAGCAAAAGCAATTCTGAGCAACAAAAGTAAAGCTGGAGGCTTCACAATCCTAGATTTGAAGTTATACTACAAAGTTACTGTGATCAAACTAGCATAGTACTAGGCATGAAAACAGGCAAGTGGATCAATGGAACAGAATAAAGGAAGCAGAAACAACCCAAGGCACATTCTTTAACAAAGGAGTCAAAGTCATACACTGGAGGAAAGAGAGCCTCATTAATAAATGGTGCTGGGAAAATTGGACATTCTCATGCAGAAGATTGAGTCTAGACCCATATTTCTTATCATGTACGAAACTAAAATCAAAATTGATCAAAGATCTAAATGTTAAAATACAAACATTTAAGATGTAAAATTCTTGAAGACATAGGCATAGGTAAGGACTTTCTGAATAGGACCCCAGTGGCACAAGAAATAATACTGAGAACAAACAAATAGGATAATATCAAATTAAAAAGGTTCTGCCCAGCAAAGGAAACAACCAAGAGAGTGAAAAACCAATCCACAGAATGGTAAAAAATTTTTTCTCAGCTATTCCTTGGACAGAGGACTAACATCTAGAATATATAGAGAACTCAAAAAAACTAGATGCTCCCAAATAAAAGACCCAATCCAAAAATGGTCAACTGAAATAAACAGACACTTCTTAGAAGAAGCGAAAATGACCAATAAACACATTGAGGTTAAAAAAAATGTTCAACCTCACTAGCAATTAAAGAAATGCAAATTAAAACTACATTGAGATACCATCTTATCCCAGAAAGAATAGTTATCATCTAAACAAATAATAAATGCTGGCAAGGATGTGGGGAAGAAAGGAAATCCTGTATACTGTTGGTGGGAATGGAAACTACTACAATCACTGTGAAAATCTATGTGGTTTCCTCGAAACACTAAAAGTAGGAATTCCATTTGACCCAGCTATTCCCCTTCCAATTATTTTCCCAAAAAGTTTGGTTATTGTATTACATAGATACACAAATACCAATGTTTATAGCAGCACAATATATAATAGCTAAACCTTGGAAACAGTATATATTTATCCACCAACAGAAGAATGGATAAAGAAAAAGTAGTATTTATGTACAATGGAGTACTACTCTGCCAAAAAGAAAGATAAACTTGAGGCACTCATAGGCAAATGAATGCAATTTGAGAACATAATGTTAAGTGAAACAGGTCAGCCACACTAGCTTAATTATCATGTAGTTTCTTTTATATGAGAAACTAAAAATATACATACATAAATAAAGAGCAAAATAGAAGATAAACACAGTATCATTTTACATAGTATCCTCGTCTAACTTTGGTATCAAGGTGTTACTGCCTCTCAACTTTTGGGGAAGATTTTGAAAAGAATTGGCATTAATTCTTTCTTTAAGTGTTTGTAGAATTCACCAGTGAAGCCAACGAGCAGCATCCTTTTGAGTGTCCACAGCCCCATTTCCTAGTATCTGACTTAACAGTGGTACTGACTTCTTACTAAGGCTGCTCTGTGTAATTCTGTTTGCAAAGACCCTGGAACTCTCTTTTCTAGGCCTTCAGGATTTTTCCTGATCCTCTTAAATTGATCTCATCCAATATATGCCTCCCAATACCCTTTTCTCAACTCATCAGAGGTCTCTCCTGGCCAGTGCAGCCCTCCCTCTACATGAAGAGGACTCTGAAATTATAAAAAGGAATAGGGGAGGGAAAACAAGCCAAGAAAAGAAACTGTAAATGAATTGTTATAAAGGTAAGACAAGTAACACGATTTATGTACTATCCTGCAGTCCACAGAGTGTACTGTTAAGTGGGGAAAGATTCCAACTATTGCAGAAGTGGCTAAGAGCAGGAGCTGTGGAGACAAAGTGCTGTAGTTGAGTTCAGCCCTGATATTTGTTGACTGAGTTAACTTAAGAAAATTAGTTAACTTCTGTGGGCCCAGCTTCAGTAACAAATAATACAACTTATCTCTAGCAGTTTTTGAAGACTAAGGAAGTTAAATAGCACTTAATATATGGTACATAGTATGTATTAAGTTAATGTTGGCTAAGATCACGAGAATAATATCACACAGACCCTTAACTCTCACAAGTTTTTGTTTTGTTTTGTTTTGTTTTTGTTGTTTTTGGTGTGAGGGATCGAACTCAAGGCTTGTGCTTGTGAGGCAGACACTCTGACCACTGGAGCTAAATCACCAGCCCCCTCTTACAAGTATTTTGAACACACACAAAATGTCTTAAAAGTTGGCATTTATAGATGCTAAATTTAATGTCATTATTCTCCCCATAGGAGAAAAGGGATTAACTGTGGAAGAGAATACAGAAAAGGAACCTACTTCACCCTCTTGATAGTAACACATGTTCCTTTGTCCAGAGGGAAAGAGTTTGACAGACTATGACATATAGTTGCTGTCAGTAGTGAAAAACAACCTTGCTGTGAATCAATTTTAATTTGTGTTTTTGAAAAACTGGGACTATGCTTTAAAATTCTGCAATTATTCACTGGTGAGAATGTGATTATAGGAGCATAATGCCTCCTCTTTCCTTAGAGGCAGCAACTCTCCAAAGCAGAGCAAATGCCCTTCTCTTCCTTGCTGAAGATGTTTCTTCAGAAACATCATTCCTATGGCATTAAAACTCTGGCTCCTCCTTGAAGCAGCTCATGCTGAACATGCCCAGATTGCTTCCTCTGCCCTCACCATCCTTCCTATACTCAGTAGAGAACCTTGCATGATGAGGATGAAAATAAAACAAGAACTGAAAAGAATTTGGAGTAATGGAGAGGTATTAAGCAAACATTATTGAGTTTTGGATTTTTCAAAGTTAACGCCAATGTTAGTAATTAAAAAAAAGACTAAAAGATGGGTTCTTGAAAGGAGTGATTCACTGGGCAGGGTAGAGCAATCATAAAGGGGAACCTGAAAGTCTCAGATGGCAAAAATGCCAAGGAAAGGATTCAGGATGAAAGAACACAGAGTCCTGCTCAGAAAGACAGACCATCTGAAATGAAACAGCTTCTCAAGAAGCTGGTGAGATTTCTGCAGTGATATGCAGAATTTCTTGTACATTTCTATCTATTCTTAAGGAAGCAACCATAACTTTTATAAAAATCACAAGGGGAACTACAAAACATAGCCTCATTCTTCTAGGAGCTAGTAAAAATAATTGTAATTACTAATTGAGCCTTTATTATGTTTCTAATGCTACCATGAATGAGTCAAATTATTTCGGCACAATCATATGATGAAAGTACTGTTAAGTCACCTGTCTTACTTTTCTCATTGCTGAGATAAAATATCCAACACCCATAGTTAAAAGAGGAAGAGTTTATTGTAGGTCACAGTTTGTAGAGGTTTTAGTTCATAGTTGGCTGGCTCCAAGGCAGGGTGGCCTGGCAGAGGGGCATCACAGAGGAGAAACGGTTCATTGTGGAAAGAGGGCAGCAAAGCAGCAGCAGGTGACAACAGCAGCCTTCTTTTTGTCCCTTATACTCTATCCAGGCTACATGCCGTTTGGGGCTGGTAACACTCACACCCTGGGTGGGCCTTCTCATTTTTCACACCCAGAACTGTGCCAAACCAATCAATGGATTATTTAGTAATCACACATCCTTAATCTCAGCATCACATACTCTAGATACAGCCACCTCTGAGAAGCCCCACCTGTGATGGCATGAGGCTTTGGAGGCCATCTAGACACAAGCCATAACACCACCTATATCACGGCTGGGTAAACGAATGCTAAGATTCTCAGGGAGTTTAGGTAACCTGCTGAACTTTACAGAGCTGAGATTGAGCCTGACAGATGCCCACAACCATCGCACTAATACACTTCTGTGTTGTTAAAAGAACTTGTTACTGAGGAGTGGAGAATTTAGGATTGCTTACTACTGTCTTTCATGTTATCTTTCAAAAAGTAAAACAAACTATCCTAAGAAACTATCCTATTTTATAGTCAAACACAAGGCTGAGAGAAGTGAATGGCTTTAGTCATAAGTAATTTAAATGATACATTGCTTTGTACATTGTGTATCATTTTCAATGAAGTATGAGATGTTATACAAATTAAAAGTTATCAGTATTCTGTAAATAACAAAAAGTACTTGAAATATGTAATAAGTGATTTATAACTGTTCAAATGATCGAAGAAGGTAATTTAGTATGTTTCTCAAACTATGTGTATTTGAACAATTAAAAAATTGCTTGGTTTATATTCTAAAATACCAAAATGTGAGCTTCTGGGATACACCCCCACTTGCTATAAACACTGGCTGCTATTTCACCTTTACTTCTTTCTATCTGGCATAACACATGCTCCAGATCAAGGGAATAGGGGACATTCAGCTGCCCGACCATGAAGGTCATTTGGCATGGTACTCCATGAACATTCTTCCTGAAGTCAAACTGCCAGCTATAGCTATCTTTCTATTGCTTCGTACTACTGGTCTTCATTTCTTGGTTTGCAAAAGCCACCGGCAATATACCTAGACCATTGGGATGCACAGAAGTACTTTCTTAAGCTTCTGCAATCTGTCACAATACAAAGAACCTTTGAAAATTCCCATTTTTGCATGTACTAGGTTCTATGTTCCTGGCTACAAGATTCTGAGAAAGTAATGTATCCAGTAAAACCAATCTAGAAATCTCAGCTCAAACCTTGCTCCTCTTCTGTAGAAAGGCTTACATATTTAGGAAATTTGTGGCCACAAATCCTAAGCACAAGTGCTTTTTAGTCTCTAGCCATCACTTAAACCAGCATCCTGAAACAGCAGTGAATTCTGTCTCCAAGTTTCCTAACAAGACCCTCTTACCCTCTCACAATCTATGTTACAACTACACTGAGCTTTGCCATTCCATAGATACCTAACTAGACTTACTGCCTCCCTTTCCTAGGTACCATCCCCTTCTCTCCTATCTCCTTGGCCTGCCCCACTCTTCATCCTTCAGATTTCAGCACAGAGATGCTATCTTTGAGCACCTAAATCTCTGCATTGGGGTAGGTGATGTTCTATGGCTTCCCTAGTATCCTACTTAACCATATCTTAGCATTACCAGGTGGTTATAGTCCAAATTAACATTACCGGATTCACCCTTCCTTCTGGAGTTAGATGTTCTATGGCTCCCCTAGTATCCTATTTAACCACAGCTTAGCGTTACCAGGTGGTTATATTCCAAATTAATGTTACCAGGCTCACCCTTCCTTCTGGAGTTAGATTTCAGGTTCTTCCCACCTGGAATAAAGAATTGAACAAAACTAGCAAAAAGTGGTGACAAAATTCATTTAAAAGGCAAAATGGAGATTGGAAGAAACTGGCTCTGTAGAGCGAGCTTAGACAAAACAAAGAAAAAAGTTAAAGAAAAAGAAAATAAAAATACATACCACATCTGAGAGACATGGTATGGGCAACCATGAAAAGATATGATACTACTGGCTCCTCATGGCTTCCTTTATTTTCTAGTGTCCAAATGTCGGGGAAACCCACGAGAATTTCTACATTCAGTCCTGAGAGGTGGTGTTGGGATCTCACACCTCAGGCTGATGTCAAGTCTAGGCCATTCTCCTGAGAAGCTGCATCTGTTTGGGATCTTGTAATTAACAGGTCATGTCTACTCTCCCAGCCAACTTTTGCCACCCCCTATTCTCCTACCTCATTAGCACACATCAAATTCTGTTGCTATGGCCTGTTGTGTTTCTTACTAGATTTTACCATCCTTGAGTCAAAGAAATGCATCTGCCTTGTTAAAATTTGCATTGTAGCCCAGTGCTTGGATTAGTATAGATGATAAGATAAAATTATTTATTGGACAAAGAAATGACAACCCTCATTAATCATAGTCTCTATTTGGGGCCACATGTCTATAGATGTATTTAGGAAAGAGTTGTTTGGAATTAAATGGTACAAAGACACAGAAAAAGAAGGGGAGGTGCAGGGAATAAAATCCATACCTTCCTATTATATGAAAAAACATATTACATAAAAGCTGCCCTCCATGGATGACCACTTCCTTCTTTATTTCTATTCTCCTTCCCACCTCATTGGTTCTTACAGTATGCCCTCCTCTTTTCTCATCATTTTATTTTTGCCATCTCCTCTACTACTAATCCCTGACCATCTTCTTAACTTTGCATTTTCTCTGCTATCTTCTGCTGATCACTTTCATCTGATTAGAACTGTTGTACATTTCTATTTAAGTGTCAAAATAGTAAAAAACTGGACACTGTACTGTAAATAAAATGTGATATACAATGCATGGCACATATTGACTTACACGATACAACAAATACTATGATAGCAAGATGTTTTCTAGGAATGAACAGTGTGTCCCAATATACCATTTTATGTCAAAAATTATTAATTATTAATAGTGATACGCTTCTGGCCAAGACTGAATAACAGGAAGTGGATTTAAAATATAACCCCCCCCAAAAAATAAAAAAAAGACATCTAACCCAAATCAACCAAAAAGAGAAACTGCAGAAAAGTACACGAAATAGTTTTTCAAACACTGAACATTAGGGACAACGAAAGCCAGTGATTTCTGATAGAACACAAACAAGGTAAGCCCTATGAGTTACTACCTACAGAGAATTTCTAGACTAGAACACAGCTAGAGGAGCTCAGGTACAGTAAAATATACTTCCTGCACTTAAGTGACAGAGCTTAAATCCAGAAAGACAAAGGAAGCTAGAGATTACATGAAAGAGTATCTGAGAGAGGAAAGAGCCTCGCTGACAGTGGAGTCTTAAGATTTAGGATTAACCTGAGGATGATCTAACTCATGCATGTGAGAAGAATATCAGAAAGGGAATCAACTGAAAGAACTAGAGGGACTAATATTTAATACTCCCAACAATCAAACTAGAAAACCTCGTAACTTGTAGAGAACGGGTATAGTTCTTAACAGGGTCTTTCTTCATGGGGGTAATAAACCTCATGCTAAACACAGTTCTCCACCTAATGAATCTCAAAGTTAACACCTGAAAAAATCAAACCATTTTCAAGTTTGAGCTGCATCCTCAACAAAACTCTAGAATATTTTGAGCAAAACAAAAATATCCTGCATTCACCAAAGTAAAATTCATTATGTATGACATCTAGCAAAAAATTCAAGGCACAGAAAGAAACAGAAAGATACAAGTCACAATGAGGCCCTAGAAAAATCAAGCAAATGAAATTGTCTCAGAATTCATATAGATTTTACAAGTAGCAGGCAAGGACACTGAAACAGTTTCTATTATAGTATTCCTTATGTTTAAAAAGTTAAGTAGAGACATGAAAGATGTAAAAAGATTCAAATTAAATTTCAAGAGCTAAAAATTACATTATGTCATGAATTGATTTTCTACTCCTATGCAACAAAATATTACAAACTTGGCAGCCTAAAACAATTGCCACTTACTAGTGCACAGTTGTGGAGGTCGAAATCTGGGAGCACTTGGCTGGAGTTTATGATTAGAACCTACAAGGCTCCAATTATGGTGCTGGCTAATGTAGGTTCTGATCCAGAGTCCAAGAAAAATTAATTTCCAAGTTCATTCCAGTTATTAACATAATCCAGTTCCTTGCGGACATAGGACTCAAGTCTCCATTTTCTTTCTTTCTTTTTTTTTTTTTTTTTTTTTTTGGTTCTGGGGATCAGACTCAGGGCCTTGTGCTTGCAAAGCAAGTGCTCTACCATTTGAGCTAAATCCCCAACCCATTCTTCTTGACTGTAAACTAAGTGTCACTCTCGGTACCTAGAAGCCACTCTCAGGTCTCTAATGTGGTCCCTGCTGCCTTCGAGCCAGCAACAGTACTTCACATGCCACAGTCCTCTGACTTCCTCCCTCTCCCTGAAAAGACTCTCTTCTTTAAAAGGCTAATGTCATTACACAGGCCCACTAATATAATGCCCCTTTTGAATGACTCAAGTAACCTAAATTACATCTTAAAAATTCCTTTTGCCATGATTACCTAATTGGTAATCATGATTACCTAATTGGTAATCATGATTACCTAATTGGGGGTTGATATCTCATCACAGTCACAATTCTGGAAATTAGGGTGAAAAATCTTGGAAGGGAACCCATCATTTTAGAATTCTACCTACAACATGTGAACTATAAAATGTTACATTGTGTGAGACTAAAGAAATACTAGACATTGTAAAGAAAAAGATTAGTAATTTTAAAAATAGACAAAAGATATTCAGAGAAAAATGTATAATAATAAAAGGCAAAAACATAGTATCAGTGAGCTCTGGGACAATTTCAATGTGTGCATATGTGTGTGTGTGTGTGTGTGTTGTGTGGGGGTCTTTTGAAGGAATAATGGTTCAAAAATATACAAAGTTGATAGAAACTATAAACCCACAGTAGCAAGATCAATGAGTCACAAGCATAAGAAAGATGAAGAAAATTATGGTCTAAAGCACATCAATTTATTCAAAACTAGTAATAAAGAGAAAAAGGTAAGTAAGGGTGAGAGGAGTTTTGTCATTAGAAAAAAAAGTAAATGAAAAGAGAGCAGGGCAACATCTTTCAAAAATTGGGGGGGAAGTCAACCTAGAATGGTATACCCATCAAAAGTTACTTTCAAGGGGTTGGGGATTTAGCTCAAAGTGGTAGAGCACATGCCTAGCAAGCACAAACAACTGAGTTTGATCCCCAGCATACTGCCCACCCCCTGAAAAAAGTTACTTTCAAAAACAGGCAATGGAACCCAGGTGAAGTGAAGTAGTTTACAATGTCCTGAGGCACAGAGTATAACAGACACAATGATACAAGAATTTAAAAACTTGTTGCAGGAACTGTTGACTTCAGAGGCCTGTAGTACCTGTTCGATCCACACCCACACCGGTAATATGGATGACTCATGTACCTCTTCCTTATTAACTCAGTTCTGAATTATTATCTCCTACATACACATTTGAGTGGTATAATTTAAGTTGCATCCAAAAGCTTTCAGCTTTTACAAGTCAAGGAATGTACAAAGAAGTTTCAAACAGACATCAAACAGTTCATTCAATAGGGTGAACCAGAAAAAGCAAAGGGGATAAAAATAGGAAGTGGAGTTGCAGGGCTAACCAGAGAAAGTTCTCAGATTTCATTGTGCCTCTAAAACATGATGTTTTAGAAAACATCTTTGAAAATCTTATTATGTACTTGCCTGTATCACTGTAAATGTCCCTACATTCCCACTGGCACACTATTTATGGCGCATGTGGGAGTCTGTATTCTATTTTTATCCTTTTGCATGTCAGCCACCCTCACCTAGAGAAACAACACCTTTCTTTGAATGACCTAAATAACCTCATCTAATGTCTATGACATAAAATGTAGCATGTCTATATCATGGAATTCAACTGCATTTGTTGATTAATTTGTTCATTCAATAAATATTAAGCTCCTACTATATTATATGCCAGGAACTGTTTTAAGAAGTTGAAATAAGGCACTAAACAAATTAGACAAGTTCCCTAACCTCACAGATTTGACATTCTAGTCATAGGCAGAGGAAACAAATTAATAATTGTGATATAATATTAAAACTACCCTTAAGAAAGCTAAAATAGAGCAAGGATGTACAGCAAAATGAAGAATGTGCACCTGTCTTAGATGGAATGGTCACAAAAAGGCCCTTTGAAGGGATGCATTTAAATAAGGATCTGAATAGAGTGAGGAAACGATCCATGGAGCTAGCTGTAGTGCAGATAGTAGCAAGCACAGAGATCCTGAACCATGAGTATCTGTGGCAAGCTTTAGGAGTAGCAAGGAACTCAGTATGGTAGATCAGAATGAGCAAAGGGGAAAGCGGTAGGCAGTGAGGTGGGGAAAGGAGCCACAGAAGGATATTGGCCCTTGTTGTGCTTCTGAAACCTTCCCAGGAGCTTTGCAAATCCATAAATGTTCAGGTCCCAAACCCAGAGACTGGGTTTCAGTTGGTTTGGGGTAGTAATGGCAACCAAACAATAATGACTTCAAAGTTCCTTGGGTGATCTCATGTGCAGACATGAATTTCAAAACTACTGACATGGGGTCTTGGAGGCCACAGTAAAGACTGCACCAACTGTGATGGGACACCATAATAAAGGAATGAAATGATCTAACATTTTTTTTTATCAGAAAATAAAGTTTTATTTTCTCTTGGTATGTTATTTTAGGAAAAGACAATAGTTTGCAATTGTAAAATTATAATAATTTTAGGATACTAAAATAACTATCAAAAATGTACCATTGTCCAAGAATAATCCATAAAAATGATCTCAGTTATAATTAAACTTTTCATAAATAGGTAACATAAAAGTATTATCAGCCTCTTAAATTTCTAAACTTTTTAAAAAATTAGTATATGTTTACAATGCATAATAATTACATTAATCTTGGGGAATTGGTACTTACATTTAAAAAAGACTAGTCTGGCTTATAAGGATGCAAGTAAGGGGACAGAAACAGAAATAGGGCATACAAGTTAGGATGCTACTACAACCTCTGAGATGAAAGAGTATGGCAACAGACTACAGTGGTAGAGGAGAAGTGGTGAGAAATAGACAAATCCATAATATACGATGAACATAGTAGTGCCAACAGGATCGGCTGGTGGATTGGATGTGGGATATGAAAGATTCAATGATGACTTGAAATAAAAATGATGATGCAGTTTTAGGCCTGAGCAAGCAGATGAAATGCGTTAGTAAGACAGGAACCATTGATGAGGATGTGGAGAAAGGAGTTAGTCTGGGGAAAGAAATCGAGAGTTGATGGAAAACAAGTATAAAAATACTGGTAACAACACTTTTCTGTATTTCTGCTTTTTAAAGTCTCTCCTTGTCTACACTACAAATTTCTTCCATCTCTTTTGTGGATCCAAAGTACAAAATATTTTTCTGCTATAATATTATGTCACTGTAAGATTAGTTAGCTATATAAGAATTATAAAGATTGAAGAAAGGCACATCCGACTATGTGCACAACTCCTGGAAAAGACATTAATACATATTCTCATGAAAAGGTAGAGCTTTTCTCAAGTACTCCCAGGTGTAAATTGATAGTTAAAATTTGGTTCACCCAAATTCCTGAGAAGGGATGGGCCCTGAAGCTTTCAAGGTTCAGGTCAACTGAGTTTCAAGAGATGTTCAATTTTCTCCATTAAAATTTTTACATATAAAGTAATTGCCTGAGTTAGATTTTGCAAATATAAAATGCATTTCTGTACGTGTATATTATATGCAAATGCTCATTAGATGCACTTTTCATGTACATTTTTTAAGATTCCATTAAACTTCTGACCCCTCTGGTCATTTTAGCATGAGATTCTATCAGGTTTCTTTTTTTTTTTTCTATCAGGTTTCTGAAAAGAAATACTGTATTGAATATTTAAGTCATTCTAGCAGCTAATTTTTCCATTCTGGAATTAATTTGACATGTCTTTTTGAAAATACTCTTCTACTCTGCAAAACATCTTAAAATAGCTTTCCTCGCCTTAACTCTGAGTTGTCATTGGATTACAAATGGTTTAGTATTACTCATTTCTTTTTAAAATAATTATATTATTTAAATTAAGGATCATATTTATCAAATTTTCTTTATCAAGATAAAAAATGTGGTTAAAACTAAAAAAAGAAGAAAGGCTTTAAAGGAATCTTTAAAATAATAAAAAAAGGCTAAATAAATATTAAAATTATTTTATAAATATGTACTAAGAAGACAGTAGGCACAAATATTACTTCTCACATTATAAGATGGTACCAGCCAACCCTTCTTAGTTAAGCAAGAAATATTATAATATTACATTTAATTTACTGGACTACACTATTTCAGAATAAAGATAGAAATTCCTGCACCCTGGGTTTTTAACTTAATGGGAGAATCTGGGGGGAAATCAAATATGATATAACAGCACTAGTGATAAGTTTGTTTATATGGACCAAATGTTAATGAAATGAAAGGAACTCTTTATACATTGAAAAAGTGTCACACATATGTAAAAACAAAAAAAAATGTGCTTAGAAAAACTGATTTAGAATAGTTATTGTATTCAAAAGAGAGAACTAGATAGGGAAAAGGGGGATAAAGAAGAAGGTTAAAAGAAAAGTAAGATGAAAGGGGAAAAAATGGTAAAGTGTAGTTACACTTCTTGCAAATAGGGAGGGGTGGGTGAATGGAAGGAAGGGGAGGGGAAGGGGGGAAGAGGGGGGAAAACCAAGATGTATCATGTACAGGTACAAAATAACCATGTTGATTATGATCATTATGTATACAATGTACCAATACATGTTCTTGGTAAAAAATTTAAAAAAAATAAAAAAAAATCCCATCCACTCCAAGCTTGTACCAATGCTATCCTATTTTTCCTTTTATTATATTCTTAAAATCGAAAAAAAAAAAGAAAAACTGATTTAGATATAAGGAAATTGCGGCTACAAATAAGACTTTAAGAAAAGAGAAAGTCATCATACATTTTTCCTTTTATGACTGTGAGCTTTTGAAAAATGTTTTGTTTACAACCAAAATTGAAAATAAAGGAAAAAAATGTTTCAAAATGGCAAAATATTTTCCCAGCAACATTATAGAATAGACTGATTCAAGATAGAGCAGTATTTTTTAAAAATAACATTTCATCTAGACTAATTAATTTACCACTTTATTTTCTGATAACTGATTTTGTCCTCAGTTGTTTAAAATGATTTGGAAGCACTGCTCAGACAATTACATGGTAGCTAAAAATTATTATTGTGAAAGCTTAATTTTTGTAAAATTATGTTGATATACATGGACAAGACCCATTTCTGTAACAAGTTAATGGCTCATTAAATCTGTTTTATAAATTTATTTATTAAAATGTGTAAATCTCCAACTTAATACTGTTAAGGCAATATTAACTTGATCATTCATGTAGGTAGTAGAATATTTAATAAAGTAATCTCTGATGGTTATTTTTTAAAAGTCCCAAGCATGAGAGATATGTGGTACAATGCTGTTTACTTTAGTATTTGTCTATCATCATACCTATTGCAACAAATAAGAATATTTACTTCTAAATGACTTGATTTTAATTTTTCTAATTAAATTTTGCTATTGAGATTTCAGAAAGAAAACCGAAGAACATTAACAAACTAGGAATGGAGTATTGCTAAAAAATAAACTGTCATTTCAATACTCCCTAACACAGGTCTCTCCTTCTCTTCACCATCTCACTTGTCCCTGACTACTTCTTTACTCTCTTATTCTCTCCTTGCTTATGTTCCTATTTTTAAAACCATGATATTAAATATTTCCCTTCTTGTATTCATAGAATAAATTTTGTATCCACTGTTTTTAATGTCACAATCAGGAAAGTTTGCTGTTGTGGGATTCTTTTTTGCCTGCTTTTTTAAAAAAGTAAAATTCTTAATTGAAAGTATCCTTTAGTCTACTATGTTTCTCAAGTTTTCTTTTTACATAAATTAGTATCTTCCAAGGAGAAATATACTACCTACTGTATTCCTGGGCACAAACAAATTTTTATGTATATCTCATTAAAATACACATATAACTAACTGACTCAAAAACATTAAGTATATAAGAGGTATCAAGAACTGTGGTAATTACAAGATACTTAAAAATAAAAATCATGGTCATATAGTAAGTTTACGGTCTAAGAGAAACAAGGATTGGAAAACTGGAGTGGGACAATATGGGAGTGAATACTTTTTCTGGTAAGGTCTAGTAAGAAATGACAAAGGAATCTACACTAAAGCTGAGATTTAAAAGCTAAGTAGAAAATGGAGAAAAACTGAAAGCATTCCCTTTAAAATCAGGAATTAGGCAAGAATGTCCACTATCACCTCTGTTATTTAACATAGTACTTGAAACTTTAGCCAGAGCAATTAGCCAAGAAGTAGAAATAAAAGGAATATGTACAGGAAAGGAAGAACTCAAATTATCACTATTAGCAGATGACATGATACTCTATATGGAAGACCCAAAGAACTCCACCAAAAAGCTCCTAGAATTAATAACCAACTTCAGCAAAGTAGCAGGATATAAGATCAACATGCAAAAATCATTAGCATTTCTGTATACCAACAATGAATAGAATGAAAAGGAAATTATGAAAACAATACCAATCACAGTTGCTTCAAGAAATATGAAATACTTAGGAATTCACCTAACTAAAAAAGTGAAAGACCTCTGCAAAGAAAACTATAACACTCTGAAAAAAGAGATTGAAGAGGACACCAGAAAATGGAAAGATGCCCCTTGTTCCTGGTTACATAGAATCAATATTGTTAAAATGGCCAGACTTCCAAAACTGTTATAGAGATTCGATGCAGTTCCAATCAAAATACCAACAGCATACTTCACAGATCTAAAGAAAACAATCCTAGAATTTATATGGAAACAGAAGAAGCCTCAAATAGCAAAAGCAATGCTGAGCAATAAGACGAAAGC
>PVJO010020816.1:0-31334 GCA_004026905.1 Hystrix cristata
GCGCGGGAAAAGCCTCAGGAACACGTGCGGAGGAGCGTGGAGGAGGGGACAACGGAACGGTTGTCAGTGACAGGAAGCAGCCTTTCTTGCTAGTGAGGCAAACATGGGCTGGAGAGGCGAACGTGGGAGCGGCGGAGGGGCGAGGGAAGCGGGATCCCGGGTGCCTCGCCAATGCCAGGCCTGTCTGTCTCATCAGAACCCAGCAGAGGCCCGGAAGAGGCGCGGGACTTGCCTCCCCTGGTAACTGAGGCCCCACTCATCGTGGCGGCTGAAGCCTCGGGCCCTGGGAAAAGCGGCACTCCTTCCCCAGGGACCGAGACGCCTCCCTTCTCGGTGCCCGAGGTCTCGGGCTCCCTGGCTACGACTGCCCCGCCCGCTGCGGAAACAAAGGCCCCATCTTCCGTAACAACAGAAGGGCCCGCCTCCATGGCAACAGAGGCTCCGCCCTCCCTAAACTCTGAGGTCCCTTCCGTTTCGGCCACTCCCACCCTGCTTTCCTCGGAGGATGGGCCAGGGACCCTCCCCAGACCCACCCGTGTTCCAGTCCTGACCGACGAAGTAGCCAGCAAGACAAGCGCACCCCCCACGAACACAGAGAGCCCTCGGCATCCCACAGGGGAGCCCCTCCCCGCTGCCCAGGAGGAGGCGGAGGCCAAGTTGCCCACTTCCAGTGAGGTCTTGGCCTTCGTTTTTCCAGCTCAGGGAGAGGCTGAGGTGGAAGCCGAGTTGCCTCCTCCCAGTGAGGGCCTGGCCTCAGTTTTTCCAGCCCAGGGCAAGCCAGGTGAGCCTCAGGCCACACTGGACCAGCCGGGGCATGCCAAGTCCCTGCCCAATCCCCCCAGTAACTCTGCCTCCAGTAATGCCATGGGTGGGCGGACCCTGGCCCTGCAGTCATCCTTGCCAGGTAAGGTCCGAGGCACCCTACCTTCCTTCCTGGTTCCAGAATGTCCGGGTCCTGCCTGGCATAGGCAGTGCGAGTGGAGCATGCGCCCTTCGAGGAGTAGGAAGTGCGAGTGGAGCATGCGCCCGTGGAGTAGGCGCTTTCTGTCCGACTGCTACCACCCTCTTGCATGGTGGTGGGTGGGAGATCAGGCATAGCTGTGTCCTGGCTGAGGTCAAGTCCCTTCCTTCCCACAGGTGCAGAGGGCCCTGAGAAACCTGGCACGAAGCCGGAGCAGAGCTCAGGTCACACGTGGGGCCACTCCCCAGGACTACTGCTGCTGCCTCCCGTGCTGCTGGCCCGACTCCTCTGAAGGGGACACCACTCTCCAGCCTGGTGGGCGGACCAGGCCTCATGCCCACTCTGCATCGTCTTTCTCTGATGAGAGGCCGCAGCTTCCTGGGCAGGTCCTGCTCTGTGGCCCCGGCAGCGCTTCGCCCTAGCTCTGGCCACGTTCCAGGCCAGCACTCTTGTCCCTTGGTGCGCCGCAGGAGCTCCCCTTTCTCTGGGGAAAGCGCCCTTGGCCAGCTACAGGCTGTTCTGAGCAGCGTCCCCGGGCCACATGTGCCTGGTCTGCTGACGTCCTGTGACCACGGGCCTGCTCTCCCAGAGCCGGGCGTCTCAGGCTCCCAGAACAACTTGGCTCCTTCCAGGTCCCCTGGCCCTTCCTCGAGCCATCTGGCCCAGGGCTGTCCCCCGTGCCTCCTGCCTTCCTGGGTGAAGAGCTCCACAGCCAGCCGCCATCTCCCCCACGTCCCCAGCCCCTCAAACAAGACGGGCTAAGGCTGCAGCCTCTGGGGCACGTAGCCTAGCTGGCTACCCCCCGCACCTGCGTCCTGGGTAGGGGTTCCCTCCCTGCTCAGCTCGGGGGAGATGGGAGACAAGCCCCACTCGCGTGGGGTTCTAGGGAGGGCAGCAGCCCCAACTCCTGAATAAAGCCTGTCTGAGAGCCTGGAGTCTCAGTGCTTGTGGGGACACCTGGGAGCCCAACTGCATGCCTCCCACCCAGAATTACAGGCTGCTGAGGGAAGGCCAGAGGCCTGAGGGGTTCCCAGTGGAGCTGATGGGTTCAGGGTCAGGAGCAAGGCTTGGCATGTGACCTTTTCATAGGGTGCTATTGCTCAGGTGCATCTGGGACACAGGGTCAGAACTGTCCTCAGCAGGCCTTTGCCAACCCCTGATGCCTGGGTGAATCATGTATTTTTTGCTTCTTTCACTTAGTGTATTTTCAGGGTTCACCCACGTAGCATGGATGGGAACCTGCTACTTTTTATTGTCAGGTCATATTCCATTCTGTGGAACACATTTTATTCACTCATCAGTTGGTAGACATTGGAGTTGTTTCTACTCTTGATTTACTGTCAACAGTGCAGCTATAAGCATTTCCATGCTAGCTTCTCTATGAACACACATTCTCAATTCGCTTGAGTTTACACAGAAGGGTGGGCTTTCAGGATCATATGGTAAGTTGAACTCCCGGAGGAACCACCAGGCCTTTTCACATTCTCACAAGAAATATGTGGGGGTTTTGATTTGTCCATATCCTCACCAACACCTGTTACTATCTATTTTTTGGATGAGCGAGCAGGCTTCCTAGCAGGTGTGAAGCAGTTATCTCCCTGTGGTTTCAATTTGCTTTTCTCCTGATAACTAATGATGCTTAATACCTTTCCACATGCTGATTGGCTACTGGAATCTTTGAGACCTGTCTTTTCATAGCTTGTGTGTTTGTCTTCCGCTAATTGAGTTGGGAGGGGGAGGTTGGAGATTTAGCTCAATGGTAGATTGCTTGCCTACCAAGTGCAAGGCCCTGAATTCGATCCCCAGCACCCAAGAAATAAAAACCACCAAAAACAAAATTTAGTTGTAGTTCTTTGAGATATAAGTCCTTTATTAGATACATGATTTGTAGATATTTTCTCCCATTCTGTAGCTTATCTTCAATTTTTCTTGATATCCTTTGAATACAAAAGTTTACTTTTTTTTCTTTTTGGGTGCTGGGGATCAAACTGAGGGCCTTGCACTTGTGAGGAAAGCACTCTACCGCTGAGCTAAACCCCCATCCCCTCCAATTTTGATGTCCATTTGTTGCTTATGCTTTTGGTGTCACACCTGAGAAATCACTGTCCAATCCAAGGTCCTAAAAATGTCTGCCTGTTTCCAAGTTGTATGATCGTCTTACATTTAAATCTTTGTGCTGTTTTTACTTTTTGTATGTGATATGAGCAAGGGATCCAACTTCATTCTTTTTTTTTATGTACCAGCTTTTTTTTTTTTAGACAGGGTCTCACTATGTAGTTCAGACTGACCTTGAACTGGTGCTTTTCCTGCCTCAGCCTCCCAAGCGCCTGGACAACAGGGGTACACCACCAGGCCCGGCTGGTTTCAGCACCTTTTGTTCAGAGGATTGTTCTTTCCTCATTAAATTGTCTTTGTACCCTGTAAATTTTGAAATTAGGATGTGTGAGCCTACCAACTTTGTTCCTTCTCAAGCCTGTTTTGGCTAAACTGGGACCCGTGAATTTTCATATGAATTTCAGGATCGGCTTGTCAAATTTCTACTATGCCGAGATTTTGATGGGAATTATGTAATACACCAGTCTTCATATTAATATGGACATGAGATGCCTTATTTAGCTCTCTTTCAACAATGTTTTATAGTTTTCAGTTCTACAATTATTTTATTAAATTTTTTCCTACTTTATTTTTGATGCTACTGTAAATGAAACTTTTATTAGTTTCATTGTTCAACATATAGTTTATCAGTCTTGTATTCTGCAAATATCTTTGCTGAACTTTTATTATATAAGTTTTAGTGGATTCCTTAAGTCTTCTGTACACCAGATCATGTCAACTGCAGTTTTATGTCTACCTTTCTAATCCAGTTTTTACTCAACTTTCTCACTTAATCGCCCTAGTTAGACCCTCCTGTACAGGCTGGACAGCAGTGACCAGAGTGGACATCCTTATCCTGCTCCTGATTTAAGGGGATTCTTTTCTGTATTGTACCAGTCAGTCTAGTGTAACTGTAAGATTTTTCGTAGTTGCTATTTATCTGGTTGAGATGGTTCCCCTCGATTCCTAGTCATGGACGTTGACTTTCGTCAAAGACTTTTTCTGTTCATCTTCTGAGACGATCGTGTGGCTCTGTGCTTTATTCTATGGAGTGCACGACACTGACCGATCTTCAGGTGCCAGGACAGCTACATTTTCCGGCAAGCTCCTTCTCCTCTTGGGCCGATGGGGTGGTGATAGGGGCCTCTGGACCTTTTCCTTGTTTTGGTGTGGCCCTGCTGCCTGTTGGGAAGAACCTGTCACTTGGGAGAACCTAAGACCAGGCATCAGGACCTGGGGAAGGTTATTTTTTGGCCAATACAACACAGGGCACGGTATCCCTCTGACAAATGTGCAGGCAGAGGGCATGTCAGCACAGGCCCGTGAGGAGTGTGGAAGGCTGGCACTCAGGGCCCTGAGGATGGTATGGGGAGGGCCCCCCACTCTGCCTCAGCCTGTCAGAGCCCCTGCCACCTCTGCCCATCAGAACAAGCTCTCCCAGGAGGGGAGGACACTATGGCTGCCCACAGGGACACTGCCACTCCTGTCGCTCCTCCTCCTGCTGGCAGCCCCGCTCCATCCCCAAGCCCAAGTCTTTCTCAGATCACAGCCCACGCTCTAGTTCCCAAGACTGAGGGGAGCACCCCAACACAGAACCCCCAGGACGATACCTGGGGAGAGCATCAGCCAACCCCACCACTGCCCTGCTCTTCCACCCTGGCTGCTGCTCCAGTGTCTGGGGGTCCCCGCTTTCAGAGTGGAACTCTTCAGCGCGCACTTGTTTCAGGATCCAGATAGACAAGCACTGTGAATCTGGGGGGCACAGGAAGTAATTAATGAAAAAGGGACAGTTCGAGGGTGGAGCAGCACCAAGAAGTTAACTTCAAAACAGTGGTCGGTGCTGAGGGAAAGCAGACGGATAGAGAATAAACGGGGCCATGAGACAGACGCCCCTCGGGACTCGAGACCCACGTGCTCCTGCCCACCCTGACAGGTGCGCTCCTTCCCCTCACTTTACTGTCCGAGGTGGCCTCCTAGGAAGTGCACAGAGGCCGTTACTGTCACAGCACTCACACAGCACACTTCGGGGTCCCTGGGCATCAAAGACCAAGTAAAACTGCCCTCAGGTCAACTGTCGCTCAGCCACTGGCAAGGCAGTTGCTGCAGAAGCGTCCTGGGGCTCCCCGGGGGCCATGAGAAACCCCACCTGTGAGCGACACACAGCCAAACTCACCAGAGCCCCTCGGACAAGCCAGGGCCCCTGGAGCAAGGGCAGAGAAACCCTTAGGGGACTTCAGCTGCACCTCAAACACGTGGTAGGTTCTGTCTGAGACACCAGTACCAGGCAGAAGCACATGGAAAGGGCCTGTCTCTTCTGCCAGAACCTTGTGGCCACTGTACCCTGATGGAGACAGGTCACCTTCAAAAGGTGCTTGTTAGGGTTTGTGCCTGGATACACCCCAAAGCTTCATGTGCTCATAGGCAGGGCTTCTGGAAGATGACTGGATTCTGGGGATTACAGCTGACATGCTCCTAGGAGGCAGGCACTGGGGTGTAGCCTGGAAGGGTTAACCTCTGCCCAGCTCCTCCCTCCTCACTGCTTCCGGACCCCATGTCCCCATGCCCAGAGCAGCTCTCCTCCACCACGCCCCTTTGCCAGTCCTGCCTGGAGCCTGAGGACTGTGGACTGAAACATGAGCAGAAATGACCTCCCTCTCCTTTAAATTTTGGGTGTCAGTGTTCTATCTCAGCGACAGGAAAGTGGCTCAGACAGTGCTGCTCTGGGAAGGGCCCCTGTCCCCACAAGAGGTCCAGGCACCAGCCGCACTGAGCACCCAGCCCCTTGGGAGACATCTGCCCAGGCCGCAGCCCCCGGCACGGTGACAGACAGACTGAGACTGCCGTGTCTTCTAAACTCACAGAAGCAAAGACTCCCTACAGAGCTCCAAATCACCACCAATACATTTATTTGAGGGAAATGAGGTCCCATCTTACCAGGAATTTTTAAACTGGAGAGGACTAGAGACACTGATCTGCCTAATTCCTGCGGATTCACACAGATGTACAGGCGACCGGGCCCTACGCGTGAGGTGTCACCATTAAACGGACAAGCGTGAGATGAGGGGACACGTTCCAAGGAGTCACATGATTTCTCATTCAGAAGTGCTGCCCTCGTATCAGAAAGTAGTGTTGAGAAAAACGAGGCAGAACCCAGTGTCAGCCTTCAGCAGGGGCCTGGACATGACGGCAGCCTCATGAAGGGGACGACCCAGTTTACAAAGCAGCGTGATGCTCCCAGCTGGCTGCAGCGGGACAGACACCATCCGCCTCTCCCTGCCCACCCCGGGCCCCACACAAGGCAGACTGGGCAAGTGTGGCAAGGAAGGGGCTTCACCCCGAGTCCTCACCCACCGCACCCTCCCCAGGTCTAACAGGCGGCCGGCCTGACCCCACACCTGGACAGACACACGGGGGTGGATATGGAGCTGGGGCTCAGCTGAGCGGAGCGCATGGAGGTGTTGCTGATGGTTAGCCAAGTCAGGGGCCACGCTGAGCTGTTCGGTCTGGCGGCTCAGGTTACTCCAGGGCAAAGCACGACCCTGACGACACACGCCGGAAAAGCAGACTGGAGCCCCGGAAGAGCTGGCCCTGGATGGGAGGAAGAGTGGGGCTGGTGTGAGGGGAGGCCAGCTGCCCAGAGCAGAAAGGCTGGGCTGGGCGGCTCACTTCTGCACCGGGGTAGCCAAGGTCAGCAGGAAACCCCCGAAGAGTGGCCTGGGCCTGAGCATCCCAGAGACTGAGGGGGTGCTGGAAGAGCCCAGTCTCCGTCCCTCCTGTCCTCCCGCCCTCCTCTTTTCAACCCCAATGCTGGGCAGCACTCTGGCCCCTGCCCAGGCAAACCCAGGGCAAGAAGAGGCACACATCTGCCTCAGGCAGAAGCCAGGTTCTAGAACCCCAGTACACAGGGCTCTCCCACACACTGCCAGGATCCCCACTCAACCCTGCTCCACCCTCAGGACCCCACGGGAGGGTGGAGGCTGGAACCACAGCCACCAGCACCCTCACTCAGGAATTCAGTTGCTCTGCTCTGAGGCCATACATCTTTCAACCAGTGTGACCTGAAGAATAAGTTCCTGGGCACAGCTCCCCCACATGGGCCAAACCTCCCTTACGCTTGACTCTCTCAGACTCAAAGACGTGGCCTGATATATAATTTTTATTTTATTTATTCATTTAGGACAAAGGGCTTTGCTATGTTACCCTGGCTGGCCTGGAACTCCTGGGCTCAACTGATCCTCCTGCCTCAGCCTCCCAAGTAGCTAGAACCACAGGTATGTGCCCACCATGCCTGGCACTGATATGTAATTTTATTTTACTTTTTGTTTTGAGACAGGGTCTACGTATGCAGTCCAGGCCAGCCTCGAACTCACTATGTAGCCCAGGCTGACTTCAAACTCCTGGCAATCTCCCTGCCACAGGTGTGCACCTCCACGCCTGGCCTGATGCATAATTTTAAAATAAATCCAGACTTGGCCGCCTCAAATCCTTTCTGAAGGTAAGGTGCAAATGTAAATGCCTTAAACCAAGTATTGTATTCCCTTTACCCGCCCAAGTCATGTTGGAGTCTGAGGCCTCTTAGACCCCCACCCAAGGAACGGTACGCAGAACCAGTCCCCCCGTGGGACGTGGCAGGACATGGCACCTCTTGCTAGGGGCTGCTTACCTGCACACTCAGGTACTTCCAGCAGTGAATCCAAGACTTGAACACTGGGGAGTACGGGGGGAGCCCAGCCTGCAGCCTGCGGAAGAGGAGCACGTGAGATGGGGGCAGCAGGAGATGGGCCAGCCAAGGGGCAAGGACCTCAGTGGGACAGCTTGGAGCTGCCACCCGCCCACGCCAGGAAACCAGGTTCACCCCAAAGGCATTCTGAAGCCCAGGGGAACAACTACAGGAGGGGGGTTAACTGGGAGTCCCCGGCAGCACAGGCCACAGGCCATGGAGAGCGGCAACACCTACCCGCAGTTGTTCACCGCCATGAGGTCGCCCACCAGCAGGAAAGGGTAGGTCAGCATGCTCACTGCAATCTGAAATGCCAGCACCTGAGCATGGTGTCCCCACCCAGGCTCAGCCCCCACACCACACACACCTCACCAGCTGCCTCCCGGCTCCCGGGAAGGGCAGCGCCACGGCCTCGACTTACCCCCATCACAAACTTGGTGTAGCTCCGGATGGCCAGGGCCTGGCTGAACTGCCAATACAGACAGGACACGCGGTTTGACTCACACCCAGGGCGCAGATGTCACCCGCCCCCCACACCCACACACAGCACCTCCCCTCTCAGGGCTGCTGCCGCTTCTGTGGCCTCGGACTCTGAGCCAAGACCCAAGAGGCAGAAGTGGGCCAGCTGGGCTGCAGGGAGCCTGGTGATGGGGACCAGGGCCATGGGACCACGTGCCGTGGCCTGCGCCACCCAGAGGACCATGGGCTCCCAAGGTGCAGCCTGCATCTGCTTGGCACTGTCCATGGCTCGGCATGGTGATGGGTCCAAGAACAGAAGGACAGACTCCTCCTCGATACCCAGATGAGGGGGCACCTGGCTCCTGCCACCCCATGTCACCAAGCATCCACCTCTGTGGACAACACCAAGACCCTACTCCTAAAATCCGGCTGTGTGCAGGGAACAGCTCTAACTAGGAAGCAAGGTCACTGCCTGTCCCCAGCTTCCTATGGGCAACCATTCCTCCCTCAGGCCCAGGGCCCACAAAGGGGGCCTGGCCCTCCAGCCTCAGCTCAGCTCTTCTGGGGTTCATGCAGCAGCCCTGGGCCTGCTCTGCAGGGACAGCGGCAGCTCAGCCACCCATGGAGCCCAGGAACGGGCAGAGCCACAGGCCTGAGCACCATCACTGCAGGTGGGAGGCAGTGCTCACTTCCGGGAAAGGCCAGATCAGACACCGACCCAAGCCAAAGGCTGGTCAGGGTCCCTGCAGGCAGAGGCTGCCACCGGGACCACACAGGTGCCCAGACGTGCCCTAGCCCCAGTTACCAGCCTAGGCCAACGGACGCAGGCACTAGGACCCCTCCTTCCCAGTGACTCTGGCAGAGGCGCCCAGTCTCCCTCCACCCTGCCTGCAGGGCTGGGCTGTCTGCACTGTGCAGAGTTGGGCCCCGGGAATCGCAGCCCCGACCCTCATCTTGGTGCCTGGAAGCCTCCATCCAGCCTGCACCCCACAGAAGGCCCGGCGCTCCTGTGCCTGCCCTGCCTGCCAAGGTCTGCGCCCAGGCTGTGGAGACTGTGCTGGCAAAACAGTGGGCGAGCCTGGCAGGCTCTCCCTGCCGCCCTGCCCACTGCAGGCAGAGCCTCAGCCAGGCGGCTCCGGCGCTCGTTTTGTCCCTGGCCTCTGCGCCTGTTATCTGTCAGTGGGACCTTATGCCTGTCCTGCTCCCTCAGCACTGCATTAGGACCCGAGGTTGCGATATTCACAAAAGGGTTTTGAGAGCATAAACTTCGATGCAAAGGTCCAACAATTACGGCTGTCAGCTGGTTTCTCCTCTCCTGTCCCAGGCCCTACTTGGGCTCCATTTCTAAAGCTGCCCTCGGCCGAGCGCCCCCAGGTCTGGGTTCCAATCTGTACTCTCACCTCCCCCAAGGCAAAGCTCGGGGGCACCCTCTCACCCACGGGGCGGGAGCACCCCAGACCCTGGCCATCGGGAGTACACAGAAAGAAGGACGAGTCCTTGTTCCAACCAACCTGGGAACCTGGATTCTGGTCGTTTCCCAGCCCCCCGGGGGAGTCACTCACGCTGTCATCCACCAGGTAGGCATTGATGAAGTGGGCCAGCAGGTTACAGCCCCACAAGAAAACCACGTCGCCCAGGAGGTGGGGGATTAAGCCGCTACAAAACAAGTAAGCGGAGATGAGCAGGCAAGGGGCCGGTCCTGGGGCGACCAGGGCGGTCCAGGCCGGAGCCGCCGCTACCCAGTCCTGGCACAGGGAAGAGGTTACGGGTTCTTCAGATGCGGACATTAGTCAAGCAGGTTCCACAGCACAGAAGCCCAGCACTGAGATGTGATGCCGCCAGGGTGCAGCTCAGTGGCAGAGCATTCGCCTACCATGCGCAAGGCCTGGGTTCCATCCCCAGCACCAAAAAGTAAGTAAAAGAAAAAAGCTGTGACTGTCGTATTACTTCCAGATGCAGATTGTGTCGGTGTCTTGGTAGCTCTCCCTGGCCTGTCCCTAACCCTCACCAGCTCTCATGGGACCTGCTCCACTCAGCCCTTCGCCTCTGGAATGGTCCCCACCGACACGCCACGCAAGCCCACCACTCAGAAAGTGGTGGCCTTCAGGGGCACAGCTCTGGGAAGCTCCCCAGCCCAGCGCCGAGGGCCAAAGGCCCAGCAAGACTAGCAGGTCCCCGGGCGCCACTTGTGTCTTCTACACCGTGCTGTGTCTCTGGTCACAGTGGCATCCTTTGGAAAGTGATGTGTAAGACGCGCACATTCTGCCACCTCTGTGGCTCTAAAGCCACTACCTGCAGAAGTCGACTGTGGCAACACCTGAACCTGAGTGTGTGGCTGATGCAGCACCGGTTCATCTTGGGAATTTCAATGAGTCACAGAAATGTTTTGGTATTAAAAGATTAAAAAACTTTTTTTTTTTTTTTTTTGGTACTGGGGATCGAACTCAGGGCCTTGAGCTTGCTAGGGAAGCACTCTAATCACCGAGCTAAATCCCCAGCAAAAACAACATTTTAGAAAAATGTGTCTACATGCTTGTGTTGGGGAGGCCTTGACAGGCGCTCTTGGAGAAGACCATCGCCTTTTTTGGAAAAGAAGCATAACGATTGTTTCTAATTTTTACTTTTTTTTTTTTTTTTTACACTAAGCTACATCCCCAGCCCTTTTTGTTTCGAGACAGGTTCTTGCTAAGTTGCCCAGGTGGGGCTTGGATTTTGGCCCATCTGCCTCAACCTCCCAGAGGGCTGGGACGACAGGCATGCACCACCACACCCAGCCTGAACTTTCAAGAATACAAAATATTTGAAGAATTTGGAAGAAATACCTAGCACATCTGTGTTATGAGGCATATCAACAAAACCAACCTTTGGGTGCAAATTGAGTCCTGTTGCCTCTTCCCGGGCAGGCTGGCCACACGGGCCTGTTAGTGCCTCCTGGGCCTTGCACTGCCTACTCCAAACAGAGCATCTGCTGCTGGGAATCCTCGTCACAGAGCCACCAAGGGTGAAAAATGCCACGGGAGGTGACACGCAGTGTGTCAAGGCCTGAAGTCCCAGAAAGGCACAAGGGAAGTACCTACTCCTACACGTATGTGTATACATGCATCTACATGTGTGCGTGTAAACATGTATATAAGCCGAGATTTCTCAATCTTGGCACTACTGCCATTTGGGGCTCAATAGCCCTTTGTTGTGGGGCTGCCCCTGGGCTGACCTCTAGCAACTGGATGCCAGGTGTAAAACCATGAGATGCCCCCAGGCACTGCCAGTGTCCCTGGAGAGCAAAATGACTGCCTGTTAAGAACATGGACAGATATGTGCGCACATACATGTGTCCTCTACGCACACAGATGTTTCTTGGTTAAACAGAGATCATAAATAAACTGATTTTGCAAATTGGAAAGCCAGAATATAAAGACCCGTTAATACGGAGCCAACATCTGGTCTACTATGTACTTGACAGCTGTACATCACTGCCTGGACATTAAAAGGGCAAAACAAAGCTATACTTGCCGAGCCTGGCTTCTGGTTCTGTTTGTGCTTTACGCTTTCCCAACAGTCTTTTCAGAGTGAGCTTTCTTTAGAGGTGAAGCAGACTGGATGTGGGACCACAGAGGGCCAGGGTCGGTGGTCACTGGACTCTGTACCCTCCAGGGACACAGCCACCGGCCCCAGCTGACAGCTGCTCTGCAGAAACACAGGCCCACTAGGACCCGATTTTCCGACTCTTCCAGAGGAGCCAGAAATACGGGTTTCTGCGTGCAACGTCTTCAACATTCAATAATTTGTCAGGACAGAAACCACTGGCTGAAGTCAGCCTGTGAGCTGCCAGTGCTCAATCCTCAAGCCAAGTCACAGACTTCCAGTCCTTTCTGGCAGTGACACCAAGGACTACGAGGGGCCCAGCTCTGTGTCCGCCGCAGCCCTGGGCCAGATGGACGGGGCCCGGTGGGGCAGCTGGCTCAGTGTGTCGGGCAGTTTTTCTCAGTGCCGGCGACTGAACCGGGCTCACACATGCTAAGGCCGTGTTCTACCACCGCTGCAGCGCTGGTCCAGCGCCGTTTTCTGTGAGCCATGGCTCAGGGCTGTCTGGGGCGCTGTGGGGCTGCGGCAGAGCCCTGGTGGGCTGAGGGCAGCAGCTGTGGGCTGGCGGGCGAAGGGCGCGGTGAGTCAAGCCATGCCCATGCCAGCTATGGGGCGAGTAACTCACGTACACAAAGAATCCCAGCAGCCCCTCCTCTTTGAATATCTTCCCAATGGAGCTCAGCACGCCGCTGTGAAAAGGCAAGATAGGGATCCGGGTCACTGTCACCACAGAAGCCCAGCCCCCAGCCCTGCTCAGACCCTGGTCAGGATGCCGAGGAGTCTGCCACAAGAACCCAAAGGGAAAGGGAAGGAGAGCGAGAGAGAGCGAGACAGCACACGAGCTTGTCTGGGGGCACAGTCCTCTTCTGCTGTTCTCTGCGGCATGCACAATTTAGGAACCGAGCTCCCACCACACGAAGCTTCCAGAGGGGGTGCAGGCCCACCCCTCACCCCACATCAAGGGCAGGAAGGGGTGCCAAGCAGAGTCGCCTGCCCGGGGCTAGAACAGGAACCCAGTTCCTGCAGCAGGAGGCCCTCCCTGGGGGAACCTGGGGCCTAGTGCTTGGGCCACTGCAGGCTGCTAGAGATCAGAGGTAGGCTGCAGCGTCTCCAGGGTGACCTGTGGCCAGAAATGTCAGCTGGCCACTCCTAGATAGAGGTCACACAAAGCCCCGGGGAGGCAAGCCAGCAAGGAGACTGAAGGGGGACCGAAGCCCCACCAGGCCCCAGGACTCTCCTGAGAACAGCAGCGTGGTCCCTGGGCCACACCATTCCCTGCCCCAGGCCACGCAGCAGCCTCACGTTCGGTCTGGGGGATCAGACCTTTCCCACTAGAGAGGGTCCTGGGGGAGACAGGGCAGAAAACTGAGCCAGGAATGAAACTGGGGGTAACCCAGACGGCTCTTGGGCCGCACGTCTCCAGGACCTGCCTCCAGCCCTGCAGAGAGACTCCGGGAAGGTTGTCTTGGGGGCATAGCAGGTCTGCTACATGGCTTACAAGCTACCGGGGAGGCCCAAGCCCACAGGGAGGATAGTGCTTGGCAGAGGATGGAAAGAGCCAGGAGGTTCTGCAGCAGGTCAAGAAACCATCAGGGCATGACTTAGGGAGCCTCGGAGGGGACCCCATGCAGTTGCAGGCGGAGCATTGGCTCTGGTGCCCACTCCCAAGCCCAGCAGACTCCGCCTGCCCAGTACCCTTGGCCATCTACAGGCCATGGAGGGTCCCTGAGAGCAGAAAGAAGAGAAAGCGCCCGGACACAACCTCAAGCCACTGCCACATCCCTGAGGTGAGCTGGCAGGCCCAGCTGTGACTCAGACACAGGTCAGAGAGGGTGCAGCACCCAGGCAGCTGTGCTGGCAGACACCCGGGTACCAGGGCCACCGTGGCAGACCCAGGATTACCCACCTGTACTTGGCTTCCCGTCCCACGAACTGGACCATGCAGCGCATTGAGATGACTGCAGAGAGAGAAGCACAGGGTTGACTGGGTGGCCGGGGTCTAGGACACGCAGCCTCGGTGTCCAGTGAAGTCACCACGGTACAACACGGCCCATGTCGAATGCAAGAAAGGGGTCCCAATCCTGTCACCACAGCACTGCTCTTCTGCCTGGAAGGACCCCAGGCCAACTGCTCCTCAGGGGCTCCTATGGGAACCCCACCCCTCCCTGCCCGCAGCCCCAGGGACTACCCCGCCCCTGCTCACCGTGCAGGGGGTGGGCCAGCATGCGGGACACACACTGCATCATCATCTCATAGGACGTCTGGAAGACAGCAGAGGGCAGGGACCCATCAGCCTGGGTCTGGGGGAGCCCAGGATCCGCAGCCTTCACCCAGCCGGCCTGCTGCCACCCTTGCCCCACCCCCGGGAACGCTGCCAGCCCTGGGCAGGGCTCAGAGGTGCCAAGAGGCTTTCTGGATCTGAGTGCCCCAGCCTTGGCTCCCTCCACCCACCACCCACCGTGGCATGCACAGGGATCCCAACTCTGGAGGAGAGACAGTCAGGTCTCCCACAACTGCAGATACCTACCTCCTTCACCACTTTCCTCAGCGAAGTCTTCATGTCGTCCTTGTTGGAAACCTGCTCGATCTCATCCGGGGGGAAAACCTGGGGACAGAGGACCCTGATCGGGTTCAGCCACGCCGCACACACCTCTAAGGGACCAGGAGGCAGCTCCCAGTGTGTTCCTGCGGAGGCTGCCAGCCTGGCCGCCTCAGGTGTGCCCCAGGCCTGGAGCACAGGGTAAAAGGAAGCCACCTCCCTGCTGTCTGGCCACCAGGATCTGTAGCCCCGCAGGCTCTGGTGATGGGGGTGGTCGGAGGGAGCCTGGCCCCACCCAGCTCACCTTCTTCATGCTGCCCCGGGTCACGGTGGAGAGGGCATTGGACATGAGGCGGGGGCTCAGGCCCCGGAACAGCCCGATCTTCCCATCCACTTGCACGATGTACTTGGCTGCAAGAAAGCAGAGGCGGTGGTGTCACCGCCAGCCCAGGGCACCCGTCCCCAGCCACCCACACCTGGCCAGATGCAGCTTCTACCTGACCCCAGTCCCCGAACGTCCCCTTGCCTGTTTCTCTTTGCAAAACCCTCCCAACATGCTTCAGATAAACAAGTGCTTCCATTTTTCTATTTTTTTGGCTTTGAAAACTCCACTTGACAAACCCAGCTAGGGTTCTCAACTCGGCAACATGCGAGCTTGTTACGGTTCTTATCTAGATGTCCCCCCAAAGCCTCATGTGGTCATAGATGGGGCTTTTGTCTTGTTTTGTTTTAGATGGGGCTTTTTCAGAGGTGGTTGAATCTAGAGTGTGTGATGCTGGGATTAAGGGCGTGTGATTACTAAATCAATCCACTGATTGGTTTAGCACCGCCCTAATCCTAGCAGCCTGGGTAAGACATAAGGGACAGAAAGAAGCCGCTTAGGCCAGCCTTGCTTACCTCGCTGCCTTCTGCCCGTCTGCCTGCCACTCTGCCTTGGACCCAGCTGACTGTGGACTGAAACCTCTGCAAACTGTGAGGGAAGGCTAAATAAATCTTCCCTCCCTTAACTATGACTGTCGAGTAGTTTGTCTCGGCAATGAAAGAAAAGTAACTAAGACAGAGCTGCAGCCCAAGACTAATTTCTGCAGCTTATAAAATGTTTTTCTTGGGGGCTGGAGTTTAGCTCAGTGGTTAGAGTGCTTCCCTAGCAAGTGTAAGGCCCTAAGTTCAAACTCCAGCACTGAAAAAAGAAAAAAAAAAAAAAAAAAGTTTTTCTCGGGTGGAGAAAGAGAGCACACAAGCGATGACGTCCTCACAACCTCAGCAGGAAAAGCAGCAGGGACCCCACTGAAGACACCCTTGACCACCCTTGACCGCCCTTGACCGCCCTTGACCACGCCGCTCCAGGACACCGCCTGGGACCTGCCAGCACTGCTGGTAAAGGAGAAGCAAGTCTGAGGCGACAAAACCGGGCACACCTTGGAGCACAGCCCCGACTGTGGCCGGGAGCTCAAGCCTGCCTGTGTGGCGGCGCTTTGCACCTCGCTCACTCCCTTTCTGGAGACCCTCACGGTTCACTGTTGTCTTTCACGTCAGCTTTTTAAACCTGCTCAAAAGGGCGATGTCACTTCATAAGCCTGCACCCTCAGAAGCCGGCAGAACCTGCTTGCAGACCCAGCTCCCGCTTCAGACCCAGCACTGGCTCTCTAGCGCTGCGCAGAGGCAGTGACGAGCAAGCGCGCCTCTTCCTCCTCTGCAGCCCATCTGCACCTCAGCAACTCAGTGTCACGGGCAAGAGGGGCTCTCCTGAAGCTGGCCCACCTGTCACCTGCTCAGGTGGCTTCCTGAGATGGGAGACTGGAAGACAGGAGCCAGAGGGGAGGCGAAGGGATGCTGGACACCCACGTAAGTGACAAGCGGAGGGAAGGTTTGCCCTGGGGAAGGGGAGAGACTAGCAGCAGAAGGGATGACAACCTAGGCAAACATGTTGCTCTTCCGGTCTGATCTGCCGTCTCTCCCCACAGAATGACCTCCACAACACGGGGAGGAGCAGACACTGTCCTAGTTGGAGTCCAGAAGTGCCCAGCGCATCTCATAACATCCAACTGAGATACCATTTCCGGAAACAGTGGGGTCACCTCACAACCAGTCTTTGCAGGTCTCAGATGGAGGGCAAGGTGGCTCCGCGATGAACAGAGATGGTCTGGGCTCCTGCCTAGGGGCTCTCGCAACACGACAGGTGGCCACATGCAAGAAGGCACCATGAGGGTGCCACTCACCCAGGCTCCCCTCTGTATACAACGTCGCTGCTCAGCAGTGGGCACCCCTTCCCCTCCCCTACACTAACTTTAAAATGAAGACACACACACACAGACACACACACAGACACACACACAGACACACACAGACACACACAGACACACACAGACACACACACACTCTCTCTCTCTCTCTCTCTCTCTGCCCACAGAATGACGCCAAAGTTCTGCCAGGCCCCAGACTGCACGCTGCCATGGGGCCAGCCCAGAAGAGAAATAAGCATGTGACTGCCCAGTCAGCGTGTGGAGAGGAAGTGATCCCGCAGAGGACACTCTGGAGGGACTGACAGGTGTGAGGGACGGCAGAGGGCAGGGATGCGGGGCTAAACTGGACCGGCTGCGGACTGCGAACAAGGGAAGAAAGGGCACAGTTAAAGGAGGCGTCATCATGGTCATCTGGCAAAGGTGGGGACAGGGAGGACAGGTGTGGCGAACTTGAAGAGGCCCCGGGCAGCCGGCACCTGCGGGCAGCGGGGCAGCAAGGTGGGCATCCTGCCAGGATGGCTGCTAGGATGGGAACCTGACGTGGGCCTGGGCCAGAGGCACTGACCTGACCCTGCAGATGGGCATGAGGCAGGCACAGGTAAGCAGCCTGCCCACGGACCGCCAGCGAGGCAGGGACACAGCAGCAACCACCAGGGCCCAGAGACAAGTAGCAAGGAGACCCCTGCCAGGTGGCTCGAAAGAAGGGAGCCCATGAGGGTGTGCCAGGGTAGCAGACGCACAGGGAGGTTGGTCAGCTCCAGGCATGGGACAGGGACCCATGGGCCTCGGACCGGCCCCTCTCTGAGACACCCTGCCACCTCTGCCCTGAGCTGCATGGTAGGTCCCCGTGGCCCCGGGCTCGCTCCCACCTGTGGCCTCCTCCTCGTCACTCACCATAGGTGAAGAAGCTCGGCAGGTAGAGGACCTTCCGCCCCAGCACATTGGTGCCCAGGGTGGGGGGCATCGGCTCATGACCCACCTGCGGAAGCAACAGAGACAGCGAGGTTCCCACTGTGACGCAGTCTCACTGCGCCCTCCTTCCCCAGCCTCTACCACCTCTCCTGCAGGTCACGGTGCTGCCCCCGTCCGGCATGCAAACATCCCGGAAATGTCGCCAATGTCTCCCAGGAACAGCAGGCACCCCACCCTGAGCCCACCCACTCTCCAGCACCCTTGGCTCAAATTCCAGCATGGAAACCCCTATTTTTAAGTACTTCAAAGTACATGCTCATCTCAGAATAAATCTCCTCTCCAACTAAAATCTTCATCCCAATCTAATTCCCATCATGGCAACATCAAAATACACTGTGCTCAGGTTGCAGTGCCACCCCCAACACACTAGGCTGTCACCTACTCCCTGGCGCAGCCCGCTCCTAGTCTCTAACAAGGCCACTCTGGGCCCCTCCGCAGGTACCCCTCCCATCCCCAGGATTAGCCACTGTCCCCTCCTTCCTCAAACACAGCCTCAACTGTCACACTCTACCCAGTGGCAAAGGGCCGCCCTTGGGCCGCAGAGCTCTATAGTTCCTGCGGTATCAAGCGGATCGTAACCAAGTTTCTGTCCACCCACACCCACGGGACAGCTCTGCTGAGGGTGAGGCGTCTGTTCTGCTGCCAACCTCAGGGGATGCCAGGCGGGAGGCACCTGGGTAGGGAGGGCGCAGGCTGCCCTGCTTCGGCAGAAGGCCAGGACAGCGACAGGTTGGAGGACAGGTTGAGACGCCCAGCCTCACAGAGATGGCATCAGGTGCCTCTGAGCACTTTCCCTGGCTCAATTTCCTTTTCTTCTTGGCATTAGCCAGACGAGTCCTTTTGTTTTTGGTTTTTTTGAGACAGGGTCTTGCTATGTAGTTCACGCTGGCCTTGAACCCAGGTGATCCTCCTGCCTCAGCCCGCTGCACTTGCAGGCTTGCGCCACCTGGCCTAGTTTTTTTTGACGGGGGAGCGTTTTTGCAAGTTCAGGTTGTCCCTTGTGGATGTGATTCTGAGACACTGACAGATTACTGATTATAAATCTTAAAACCCTTTCATTAGGAAGACTATCTTACAAAACACTCGGCCCGGGCAGCTGAGCAGGGAAAGGGCAGCTGCTCTCCCTACCAGATCTTTCCCTTCTGGGTTGGGGTCCAGTGCAGGCCCTGCTCACCTCCTCCACTCAACCCCAAGTCTCTACCCGGCCTACTGACTGTGACTGGGGTGCCGCTGCTGCCAACGTCTCCTTCAGTCCGGTCCCTCCACCTCATGTCCCCATGGCTTCCAAATCTGCCATTTATTCTGAACTTCTACTTGGTTTAGCAAAGGCTGGCTGGTCGGATGGCACCCCAGTCCTCACCGCTCCATGACTTGTGCCCAAGCCGTGCGCACACAGTGCTGTCCTCACACCTGGTGGCAGAGCCCTCCCCATGCCACCACCGGGTCACCAGGTGTCACCTGCAGTCACCCGCCAACTCCCAATCTAGGGCACCGCCTTCTATCACTGAACCCCCACAACCCCGAATCCTACACCGCTCCTGCTCCCCCAGACAGTAACTGCCTTTTGTAGGATGTTATTCCAACTCCAGCTGTCCCCATTAGGCTGTCCCCCTCATTTCCACCTGCTCCCACCATCCAACTCTCATCTCTCGGGTTCCCTCATTCCCCGTCCTTTTTCCAAAACACCTTAAGCCAATTCAACCACCGCCCAAGAGAGGCCACGGTCCCTCGAAGCTCTTTCCCACAGCACCTAACCCAAAGCCACTCCCGCCTCCCCACCCTAAAATCCCAGCCCCCAGAACCCTCACTTCTCAACTCGGGCTGTAGCAAAGCACTAACTTCTCCACCAAACATGTGGCTTGATGACTATAAATCCCCGGACTGCAACCCAATGTCCGCACCTTCCCTGTGAGCCATTTCCAACCCTGTCTCAGGCTCTGGTCAGGCGCCTCGATGACTGACTGGAGTCCTCGTGCCCCCTCATATTCCTGGTCACACTCAAACACCCACTCTTAAAGCCCTCTCTTTCCCACCCCATGTAGCACTTATTCTCTCTACTCAGTTACAAGTACAGGAAAATCCAACAACCACTTGCCTTAAAACAAACCTAAAATCTCCACCTCAATGTTTTACTTCCCGTCCTCTACTCTCCAAAACTGGAAAATTCTAGCCTACATGGTCAGACTTTAGTGCAGGACTGAACCATGCTCATCCTAATTCTGCCATTCTGGGTGACACCCACCTCAATTCTGAACATGCATCCCTAATCCTGTGTGCACAGCAACAGACAGACAGACAGACAGACAGACAGACACACACACACACACACACACCCTTCCAACTCCACCTCTCCCTTTCTCAAGCGGTCCACTTCCGTACCGCATTGCTGGCCACCACCAAGTGTGTCAGGTGCCCAGTGCGGTCCAGTCGCATCTCCACCTCAGCCTCAGTTCCGCCAGCCCCTACCTACCCGGCCTTAGTCGGTCCCTGCTGCCCCTTCTGCCCAATCCCAACGCTCCCAGCCCCCCTGAAACTGTAGCTCCAGTTTCTCCTTCAAATGCGTCATCCCCATCCCCGTAAAGGCCTCCTCCGAGCTCCCCTCTCCTCCCAGGCACAGAGTCTCTGCCATTCCATTCTCCCGGCGCGTCGTCGCCCTGTCCGTTCCCTCCCCCAAAACGCGTCACATTGTCCCCTCCTCCCACCAGATCTGTCGTCGCCATCAAATCCATAGCCCCCATCTCCTGTAAACAGACCGCTCTCCTCGGCTGAATTCTTGGCCTCCGCACTAAGTTCAACACCTACGTCCCTCTCCACCTCCCCTACCCTTGTTTCCCTCCTAAATTGTTGGCTCTGGCGCCACTCCTTTGTCCCCCGAAGACGCTTTTAAGCCTCTCTCTCTACATCCAGAGCTCCCATTATCCCCTATTCTAAATGCGCTTCTCCTCTTCTAGATATTTTGCCTTGGACCCCAGAGTCCTCCCTATTCATTCGCCCAAACTGTGCGCCCCTCCCCCAATCCTGTCTTCCCTTCTCCCCCCAAATGCGCTCCCCTTCCCTAACCCAAGTCCATCGCCTCCTTCCTTTAGCTCCCGGCCTCTCTCTTCGTCCCATCGCCCCCTCCCCTGCACACCCCAAATCCCTATTTCTGTCCTCTCCCAAATCTGTAGCTCAGACCCCTGTGCCCCCCTCCTGCACCCCCAAGCCCGACCCCTACATTCCCAATCCCTCCGCTCGCCACTCTATCGCCCCTTCGGCCCGAAACCCACCGTCCCCACCGCTCTCCCCAAATCCGTCGCCGTCGCCTCCCCCGCTAAAATCCTCCTCCAGGTGCCGGCCTGTCACCTGGATGAGCAGCTTCACGTAGAGCAGCGGGTGGCTGAGCGCCGTCACGCCCGCGCCCAGCGCCACGAACAGGGCCTCGGTGGTCGGGGCGCTGTCCCCCGAGCCCAGGCCCCCGGACGCGCCATCCATCCTGCGGGCCGAGGGCTGCGCCGCAGGCCGGGGGTGGCGCGGGTGCGCGCGGTGCGCGGCCGGCGGGTCGCGAGCCCGGGCCTCGACCCCCGCCGCAGCTCCGCCGCGAGCTCCCGCTCCCGCTCCGGCTCCCGCCATCCCCGCGGCGCCGCCGCGAGCCCAGGGCGCCACTTCCGGGTCTGAAGCCCCCATGGCGGGGCGCGAGGTCACGCCCCGTCACGTGCACGGAGGCCCCGCCCCGCGCGTCGGGGGCGGGGCCGGCGGCTGGCGGCGCGCGCCGGAAGTGCCCTGAGGCCGGCGCGGGCAGACCGCTGTCCTGGAGGGTCCCCGGAGAGGCTTCCCAGCCCCCCTCCGCTGCTGCGGGAGTTTGCGGCCCACGAGGGTCGGGGCGCGAGCCGGGCGCCCTGCTGCAGGCCCGGCCCCTCCCCGCCCGCCCGACGCCCCTCCGCCCTCAACCGCGAGCCTTGCGCACCTCCCCGGGGCCCAGGGCGCCTCCCTGACCGGGTCGTAAGGGTGCAGATCAGTCCTTCCGTGTGAGCGCGCTCAGGCACTGGGCCGGGAGCCCTTCGTTAATACAATAGCAACTCCCCCTTAAATTGCACTTACTGTGTGCCAGGAGCTCTGGGGAGTGCTTTACGCGTTATAAGTCTAACCCTCACGACAGCCCTGCGAGGGAGAGTCATTGTAAGAAGCGCCCGGTTCCTGGACGTGCTCCAGCCCCGCGACACGGGGAGGGCATCCTGCTGACGCTGGGGTTACCCAATTCACGTTTCTGTCGAATGGATCCTAGAGTCTGCAGGGACAGCAGCTATGTGGGACCCGGTCCCTTTGCTTGTATTTGCCCTGGTGCTAGTACTTGGTGAGAGTTGTTTTTTGTTTGTTTTTGAGACAGGGTCTCGCTATATAGTTCAAACTGGCCTTGAGCTTACTATGTAGCCAAGGCTGGCCTCGAACTCGCAAGGATCCTCCTGCCTCTGCCTGCCGAGAGCTGGGATCACAGGTGTGCGCCACCACGCCGGGTGGTCTGATCGCTTTCTGAGCCCTTAAGCCACTCCCCCTTGCCACTCCTGACCACGATGTGTACAAGTTCCAAAATCTAGACATGCTAGACCCTGCCAGTCTCCCTCCTCCTTGGGCTCCATCTGCTCCCCCACCTCGGCCTCCCCAGCCCAGGCTGGTGCTGGTCTGATGGCTGCAAAGCCTCCCGGCCCTTTCAATTACCTCGTGTTCTCCTTCAACTCCAAACTGTATCAGCGGGCTCTGCCTCCCCGAGGTGGGCTTCAAATGACTTCCTTTTTTGGTGCCTTTTTTTTTTTTTTTTTTTTGGTGCTGGGGATCGAACTCAGGGCCTTGTGCTTACGAGGCAAGCACTCTAACCACTGAGCTAAATCCCCAACCCCTTTTGGTGCTTTTTGACACGGGGTCTCGCTATGTAGTCCAGGCTTGCCACAGCCTCAAGGCGATTCTCCTTCCTCAGCCTCTCAAGTGCTGAAATCACAGGGGTGAGCCACCACAGCTGGCTCAAACTTCTTTTTTCCTTCGCTGGGTTCTTCCTCACTTTTCTCCAGCTGTCTGTTTTCCTTCTGAACTTCTGACCATCGGACACCTTTGGCTCTTTTGGACTGTGGTTCTATGTAAGGGAACGAGGTCATATTGTCTCTCCTTGTTTTCTGTCTTCTACAGTACCAAATTTAGGGCTATATGAGGTATAATAAAAAAATAGTCACTTTAAATTTTTAAAAATTTATTACACTAAGGGTCACATTCAAAATCATCCCCCTCATTTCAAGCACCCATATCCCATCCTTCTTGCCACTTTCTGAAGCAGTTCCTTGAAATCCTCTTTCTTTTCTTTTTTTTTTTTAACAAGAACATGTATTGGTACACTGTATACATAATGATCATATTCAACATAGTTATTTTGTACCTGTGCGTGATATATCTTGGCTAGGAAATCCTCTTTCTTGAGTGTCTTTAGTTGCACTGTCATGGCTGCCTCGATGTCCTGAATTGATTCAAAATGTTTCCCTTCCAGGGTCATTTTGATTTGGGGAAAGAGCCAGAAGTTGTATGTTGCCAGATCCAGTGAATGAGGTGGATGAGGACACACCACAGTGTTCTTATGAGCCTGCCGTTCCATTGGATGAAGTTTGACAGCACCAGTCGCCATATTTTTGAGCACACCTCATAATTAAAGACATGAAAGAGGGCTCCAGAACTGCTGCAGAAAGTGGCAAGAATAACGGGATGGATGTGTTTAAAGGGAGGAGGCAAGGGAAAGTATTTTGAGGGGGATTTGTGGCAATGTATATTGTAGTAAATTTTTTAAATTTAAATATCCATTGTCTATTTTTATCACACTTGATACATACAGTAAATGTTTAGTAAATTGTTCTTAACTGAGCAATTTTCCCAAGCAAAGAAATTAAAGTAAAAATAGGTCAGTTAAGCGAGTTAGACCTGTAGGGTAGCATGCAGAAGGCGATGTAACACCGTACCACAGCTGTACTTCTACAATCCGAGGCTCATGGAGACAGCAAAAGGAAGCAGAAAAAACATTATTTTCACGATTTAAGAAAAATTTGTGTATAAGCCACTCAAAAATATACTTGGTCATGCAAATGAACAGGCAAAACAGGAGGAATAATATTCCTGGGAATGTAATAGAGCAATCTGAAAGAAACTTGAAGGGGAAAAAACTAGTTTTCAAATGCTGAAGGCACGGGGCTGGGGATTTAGCTCAGTGATTAGAGTGCTTGCCTTGCAAGCACAAGGGCCTGAGTTCAATCCCCGGCACCACCAAAAAAAAAAAAAAAATATGAAGTTCAAATGCTGAAGGCAAAAATAAAGCCTAGGAAAAAATAATAGGATATTATGAACAAAGAGCAGATATATTTGAAAAGGAACCAAACATCTAGACGTGAAAGGTATACTCACAGAACGACGGAAATGATGGGGGCTGAGGCAGGAGGATCACTACTAACTCAAGGCCAGTTGGATTATATAGTGAGACCCTGTCTTGAGGGGAAAAAGAAAAGCGGAAAATTAACAAGAAATAAGCCTGCAGGCCGTGAGGACTGCAAGTAGCTGGATCGTTCCCGGTCCCCAGGCTCCAGTGGGGAACCATCTTGCAACGAAGAGGACAGAAAACAGTCCCGGGCGCTGCAGCTTGGTTGGTATCACACCACCCAGGTCGGGAGGATGCTGGACAGCAGGCCACGGGCAGCAAGGTCAGGCCTCAGTGGGGCAGGCGCCCTGGCGGGGACCTCAGGCCTGCTGTGGAATGGGCTGCTTTGGCTGGGGCCCCAGTCACTAGTTCTGGGCCTGCTCACCTGCTTGCCGTAGGTGGGAGGACTGGGCTGGTTGTCTGCAATCAGCCTTCGTTTCAAAGCTTTGGGGATTTTGGCAGCTGTTCTGACCCCAACGCCAGAGGGTGGCCTCTGGGAGAGGAAGGCAAATGGGAACCGTACAGTTGAGCTCAGCAAGCCATTGGCCAAATCAGGATTTTTTTTTTCTTTTTTTGCATTACTGGGACTGAACCCAGAGCCTTCACATGAGCTCCATCCTTAGCCAGTTCTGATTTTTTATTTTGAGACCACATTTTGCTAAGTTGCCCAGGCTGGGTTTGAACTTTCGATCCTCCTGCCTCAGCCTCCCAGAGTTCTGGGATTACAGGCATGTGCCACCATACCCGGCTGAGTTATTTTATTAAAATCCCTGAATCTGACTTTCTCTTAGGGAGAACCAAAAAGAAATTCTGGCACCACGGACCCTGCATTCCCTCTTGGCAATGACAGATCACAACAGGACAAAAACTGCCTGAGAGAAGGGCGCAGATTCCCCACCCACAATACCCATTTCTGACCGCACGCCTCCTGCATCCAGTTTTGCTCCTGTGTGGTTCCAGTCAACACCTGAGTTTGTAAATCCCCATTTAGACAGTGCCATTGCCAGAAACTCATTTGGGGCGTGCATATATGGTTAATTTCTGGGCCAGCTCTCGGCTGACCATACAGACTTGCCGTCCCTTCAGTCAGAGGCACCAGACTTGGCGCCTTGGGGTGCCCGTGCCCACCGGGTGCACGGTGGGACTTGGGATGCCGAGAGCCTTCACCACCCAACCAGGCCTGAACCACCACATCCCAATCTCAGCTGAACATTCCAATCCCCAAGAGGGGGTGCTGGGGTGTTGTTCAGTGGTAAGGTGCTTGCCTAGCACATGAGGCCCCAAGTGTGCTCCCCAACACTGCAAAACTGGGGTGCCACAGAGCACAGAAGCAAAGCGCAGTGTCGGTCCCTTTGGAGTCCTGAGCTTTTGATGACAGAGGACGGAATAGGCAGAGCGTGTGTGAGTCCCTCAGCTGGGGACGGGGGACAGAGCCGGAGCTTGGGGAACCCGAAAGCCAAATTCCTGGAGAGAAGAGAACTCATCACCTCCCTCGCCCCTGTCCTGCCTTGGCTGTGTGACTTCTTGTGGGGACACAGAGAGGAGCCAGGTCCTACGCTTGCAGGGTCCCGTGAAACCCGAGTGTCACTTCTGTATGTTAAGAGGAGCCCGTGTCACAGTTACATCCCTGCACCCGGCGGCGACGCGTTCTCTCTGGGACAGAGGGACTCCGTGACGCAGAGGGGGCCCTGATGGCAGGAGAATCCAGCACTGTGCCGGAGACTGTGGAGAGGTGGCTCAGGTAGGGTGGGTGGAGAGGAAAGGTCCCCAGGAACAGGACTGGCCGCAGAGGGACAACTTGTCCCCTCTCACATGGGGAACTCGGGTTTCTCCCTGCTTCCCTGCAGGGCCAGCAGTCAGCGCCAGAGAGGCCGCAGGGTCCGGAGATGAAAGGAGCTCCGCGGGCTGAGGCCTCTGGGCACTGATCAAACCAGCCTGGCACCACCTGGGCCCGTCTCGCCTGGCCGGCTCCGCTGGCGCCTCCCTGCCCGGCCTCCTCCTGCCCCAGAAACCCAATGCTTCCCGGGCGGGCGTCTCTCGGCTCCCGGTGCAGATCTCGTGGCTGCAGGTTGACTCGGGCAGTCCGGCTCTCGTCCGTCTCGCCCCACAGCCCTGGCTGCCTCTTGCTCCCCCATATCTGACCCTTGGTGACCTGGCATCCTTGCCGAGTAGTGGGACAATGCTGGGGCCTTGTGAGAGACTGGCTCGTCCTGAGAAGGCCAACTTTGAAGCCAGATCGTCCTCACGACCAGGAGAAAATGCTGTTTGTGTCTCCCCAGGCCCCCACATCAGGAGGGACAGGCGCTTGCACCTGGGCCGTGTTCGGGACTCGGAGCAGACCTGGGCATGGGGGTGGGCCTGGAGAGTGTCCTGACTGCGTGCGGCGCCTGCCACCCTGGCTGAGTTGCCTCTGATTGGTGGCATCCCTCTGATTGGTGACAAAAAATGTAGGAAGATGCAGGCCCAGGGACAACAGCAGCCAAGATACCGAGAAGTTCCTGGGAAAGCCTGGAGGGGTGGCTGGGCTCAGGTGCTCGCTGGAGAAAGTCCTTTTCTTTTTCTTTTTGTTTTTTTTGAGACAGGGTCTTGCTATGTAGCCCAGGCTGGCCTTGAACTCCTGGCCATCCTCCTGCCTCAGCCTCACAAGTGCTGGGATTATAGGTAGGCACCACCACACCGGGCTGGATGGTGGAATTTCTGGCAGAGGGGAGTGTAGGAAATTCTGTAGGAAGACTGGGCTCCCAGAGAGGCCTGCTTCCTCCAAGCCGGGCACTAGTGACCATGTGGCTTCTGTCCACCGTGTGCCACACACACAGCTCTCTCAGCGCCTCCTGGAATGAAGTGACGTGGGAAGGAGGAAGGGTGAGGCGGCGCTGGGGTGACGGGGCTGCGGCAGCCCCAGGAACAGGCCTCAGCTGGCTGCCTCTGTCCTCCTGAGAGCCACGTCGTCCCGTCACCCTGTCACCCTGTCACCCTGTCTGCCTGTCTGTCACAGACCACTAAGCCCGCAAGCGCTGATTGAAGGTGAAGGCCTGCGCTGGGGGGCCCAGACCACTCCTTGGCAGCTCAAGGAGCTGGCAGATGAGACATCGTTTAGGATGGAGGGTGTGGCATGTGTCCCTCTGTCCCTCCTGAGGCCCCGTGTGCAGTGCCCCTGTGCTGGGCTGATGAGAGGCCGAGGAAGAGCCGGGAGGGCCAGCAGCCAGGGAGTGGCAGGGACCCGGCCTGGGGTCTGGGTCTGACCTCCCGACAGGAACCCCAGAGACAGCACGGTGCACTATCCTACCCATTTTGTGGAAGACAAAGGCCGGGGTGAGCCTGGGGCAGCTCTGATTTGGACCCTGCCCTGCCTTTTTTTAGTCAGATCTCTCATTATCAAGTGATTGGTGAGGAATTGCCACTCTGATGTTTTCTTTTCTTTTTGTGTGTGTATGTGCTGGGGATCGAACTCAGGGCCTTGTGCTTGCAAGGCAAGCGCTCTAACCACTGGGCTGAATCCCCAGCCCCACTCTGGATGTTTTCTGAGTATTCGGTTATACTGAGGAATTATTGCTAAGTGTCTGTTGGGCTGTGGCAGTGGTAATATTATTTCTTATGTCCATGTACATGTATTCAACATGAAAAACACACACGTGTATATAGAAACAATATTATTATAAATGTGTACATCCATGTACGTGTATGTGTGTGGATACATTTGAATTTATGTATTTATGAGTCCTTATCGTGTGTGTGTGTGTGTGTGTGAGTGTGTGGTGTGTGTGTGGTACTGGGGATTGAACCCAGGTCCTTTGCACTGAGCTACATCCCCACTGTTTTACTGTTTGTTCATTTTGGTTTTGGTTTGGTTTGGTTTTTTGTTGGTTTTTTGAGACAGGGTCTCACTCTGTAATTTAGGCTGGCCTTAAACTCACTATGTAACCCAGGCTGGCCTCGAACTCATGGAGATCCTCCTGCCTCAGCCTCCCAAGTGCTGGGATTACAGGTGTGCACCACCACCATGTCCAGTGCCACTGTTTTATGTTTTTTTGTTTGTTTTTGTTTTTGTTTTTGAGACAAGATCTCATTAAGTCACTCAGTTGCCCATGCTGGGCTTGAACTTCGGCTCTTCCTGCCTCAGCCTCCTAGAATGCTAGGATTACAGGTGTGCACCATCACACCTGGCTGGGTCTTTAGCTTTTGGATACACACTGAACTATTTGGGGGTGAAATCATATCGGGTAAATCCTGACATCTGGGATTCTCTACAAAATAACATGGGAAGAGACAGTGGAGGTGCCCACAGTCTGGCTGGGGGCGACGGTTGTTGGGTCTGCAGTAGGGGCCCACAGCGTTCTGTCTACTTTTGCGTGTGTTCTAAATTCTTCATGATAAAATGCAAAAACAACCACAACACCCACAACACCAAGGCTGAGGCGGTACAGGGGGGACCCCATGGGGGAGCGACTCAGGCGAGGGGGGAGTCCCACACTGGCTGCAGCGTGACGCTGTGCTGGGCAGTCTGGGTACCAAGACGCCCAAGACTCCGTCCCCACACTGCAGGACAAGGACAGAGCTGCAGGCCGTTGGATCTGGGAGGCCTGGGACCTGACATAGCTGAGGAGGCATCAGGCGGAGGAAGCCAAGAATGCGGCAGCCAGAAAGCGTGCACCCGGGCTCCTGGCAAATCCCTGCCAGCATCTAGGACACTCACCTTCCTTGGGAAGTCAGGGTTCTTTTGTGTTCTTCCTGGGTGACCTCAGGAAGTTCCTTAACCTCTCTGATCCTCAGTTTCCTCTGGGGCTCACCTGGGGAGGCAGTTGTAGGATTGGATGAGAAGGTACAGAGCACTGAACAGTGTGTCTTGGCTATATTCTTAGCACCAGTTTCAGGGAGGAAGCTGCCTGCCCTTAGAGCTGCGATGCTGAGATAGCAACCACTAACAGGAGAGCACCCTGTTTTTTCTAATTTTAAAAAAAGCTGTTTCCCTACAGCAGTCAGTAGAGGCAGATGTGGAAAAGAAGTTGCTGAGCAAAGGACCTCGAGGAAGCCTCTGGACGTTGTGAGGGAGAAAGCCTGGTTGGCCAAAGCCACTCGGGCAACTACGCTAGCTGCAGGCTCGGCCCAGAACCTCTTGCCCTTTGCAGGTGGTCCTGGAACTGCAGGTCTGCAGGGGTGAGAGGTCAGTGGGTGGGGCCAGGAGGCACCACCCACTCTGGGGACAACGGGCCTTTCCCTCCTGGGCTGAGGCTAACCGACCACTTCCTCTTTCTTCACTCTGAAACCTGGAGCCTGGCCGCCCCGCACCATAGGGAGGATGAGAACAGACTCCAGGATGTCTTAGGCCATCTGGGTCCTCCAGCCAGGGTGGCCGAGGTGCGGGCTAGAGGGCTCCCTCTCTCTCTGGGGACAGCAGAGGCCCGGCCTGGAGCCTTCGGGATGGAGGTGGCGGATGGCGAGAACCTGGCCTGTGTGTCCAGCCTGGTGACCGTGTTTGAGAACAGCAGGTAAAGGGCCGCTGTAGGGAGTCTCACCCGGCAGTCTGGGGGGCCCTGGGCTCCAGGCCGAGGTCTGGCAGCAGCACTCTCGCTGAGTCCTGCCCTGGGCACCTCCTTCTGTCTGGGCAGTGCCCCCCATTTAAGCCCAGGAGGGCGGCACTGGGCTCAGGAGCCGGCAGGGTGTGGGCACGGCAGGTTTGGGGAGATGCGGTCGCTGTGGGGCGTAAGTGGGCAGAGATGGGCCAGAGGCTGCGTCTTCTGCAGGCCCCCACTGCTGCCCCTGCAGGAATAAAGTTGGTGCTTCCGGGCAGCTCCTCCCTGATAGGATGAGCCTGTGATTCATCACTCAAACCAGGCCATGCTCAAAACTGCGGATGGAAGCCCCTGAAGTCAGGGTGGGGAGCGAGGCGCTGGCCACACTGGTTCTGTCGGGTGACAGGATGGACGGCAGCAGGCATGCAGGCCACCAGTGCCGAGTGCCTTGGGGCAGCACTGAGACGCGGGTCTGGAGGGATGAGGCAGGACGTGCGTGGAGGTCCTCGGTGCCCTGGCAGATGGCTGTGTGTGTGACAGCCGCTGAGCAGTCGCTTAAGCCCAGGACTGGGTTAGGGGGTCTGGAAGTGGACTCAGAGGTGCAGACTCTGCCTAGTCCTTCAGCCATCAACGCCACCAGGGGCCAGGGAGGGGAGTGGGCAGGCTGTGGGGGACTGGCTAGATGGGAGGTCACAGGTGGCAGATGTCCTGGGAGGGGCCTAGAAGCTGTGTCGGGACGTGCAGGGCAGTGGAGCCTTCTGTGGGCTCCGAGGTGGGCACCGGGTAGGCCCCGGGAAGGGCCGCCCAGCTTCCAGCTGCCCCCGGGGTCTTTGCCCCGCCGTCCCATTCAGCACCAAGGAGAGCGCCCGGCGCTGAGTACTGACTGCATACCCCTCGGAGCAGGTAGCTGCCCCGAGGTGTGGGCACCTGGACACGGGGCAGGTGCCCTCGGGAGGAGCCCGGAACGCTGTACCTCCCCGGCAGAACCCCGGCCAGGAGGGAGGCCCTTCCACCCGAGGGGCATGCGTGTCAGCCCACGGTGGGCAAGGGCCGCCTGTGTCCCTCCCTGACCTGAGCGTCTCCGAGATGTCCCCAGCACCTCCACTGATCTGAAACGCAGCAGGAACAGAAGCTGGCCTGCGCACTAGAGAGAAATGCAGAACTGAAGCCAAATGTAGAACAGAAACCCCACACTCAGCTCCCCCGGGGGCTGCAGTCCTGGCACTGAGGAAGCAGGGGTGCTGGGAGGGTGACAGAGCCAAGGCCCCCTGGGACTCCCCCACCAGCCCCCCTCTGCCAGCGACAGGCACTCGGCTTGGGGAAGTCGCTGTGACTCTCTGGACCACTTCTCCTTTACACAGACGAACAGAGCGGTTTTGCTGGAGGACTGGGAAGCCCCCTGCCTGGTTTGAATCCCACCTTTGCTACATCCACACTGTTTCTTGCTCTGCCTGTGCCTCAGTTTCCATGCTGCGAAGTGGGCACAAGGCAAACATTTCCCTCGGAGTTTGGGGCTCTGTACCAGGCTGGCTCACCATTCCCTAGACTCTTTCTCATAAGGGGGCCTGCCCTGGGCTGTCCCCGCCAGTCTTCCACTCTCGGGAACCTCTGGGCATATCCAGTTATCTACAGAGGTGAACAGCCCTACGACCCAGGACAGCAAAACTGCCCTGCAAGGCACCATCCTGGGCAAGCAGGGACCCTGCTCTGGGCTGGCTGTGTCCCCTGTGGATGGTACAGAGGGCACAGGTCCCCCTGCAAGACCCCAGCTTTAACAACTCTTTAGATTATTCCATGCTTCCACTTCCATTGCTGATGCAGAAATTAGGGGCTGGG
>PVJO010020817.1:0-31270 GCA_004026905.1 Hystrix cristata
TTCCCATTCAGTGAGTAGCAGTTATTAGGTCATTGCCAACTAAAGTACATGAACACATGCTTGTGAACCGTAACTTGTGAACAAGAAGTAAAACAAGAACTAACTGCTTCTAGGTATTCTATTTGTTTTATTTTATTATATTTCACTGAAGTTGTTACGGGGGTATGTAGCTATATATTGTCTTCATCCTCCTTGAACTAGTTACCAAAACATAGATGTAATTTAAACATCGAACAGACAAAACACACAAGTAAAAACAAAAAAATTGCCAATTCCTAAAGTAACCTTCACACACTGTATAATGAGATAGCCCCATTGTTTTGAAGAACAAAGAAAGGAAATGACCATTTTGAAGCTTTATAGCCTCAGCATTTTCTGGGACAGGAAATAAAGAATTTGATAAGTATATGCTTTCAAATAAATGTCTAAAACATAATCCACCATTGAAAAATATGCAGTTTCCCTTAAAAAACTCAAGATTTGCTTGAGAAAGCAAGTTTTTCCAAAAATTAATTTGCAATCTCTTAAGATAAAATAATTTCTTAAACACATTCCTCAAAAATCAGAATATTTAAAAACCATGATAATTCTTATATCACACTAAAATGCTTAATTGAGATTGACATAGGTTCCCTTTAGGGATTAACTTTAAGACTTGCAAAAACCCTCTTTCCTTTCCAAATCCAAATCATCTTTAGTGAATCTAAACTGAGCTTGATTGGCTTGAGACAGGTTTTTCTCTGCGTGGGAATTCCCACTCTGGCAAATGCTATTAGTTCTGGAAACCAACATAGAATGGTCAAACCATTTATTGTTAGCAACTCCATGTTTTAGTACATTTTTCCTCTTGCTTGCTTGCTTGCTTTTACAGATTGCTTTCTGAAGGAGTATGAACTACTTAATGTTGATAGAATTGAAAACACTGAGCAAAAGACAGTGGATGGAGTTGGTTGCATCATCCTCTTTGAAATATCATACATCCTCCATTGCCATCTGAATGCCATGTGACAGTGAAGGGTGCACCCATCATTTCCCTGGTTGCTTTGAAGGAAGATCACTGTAAAATATCTTGAACTTACAGGTCAATTTCCATCCTCTGGATTCTAATCTTCACTGGACTCTGTTGTGCTTTGGTATGCCCCTTACTTACTCTCCATTTAGTTAAACCATTTTCTTTGTGTCCTCTGAAATTTAGTCTGAACATGATCAGACTAAAACCTGGCTCTCACTAATAATGCTATTTTTCTGGGATATCATCACCTAGTCTGCAGCCCAAAAGTACAACATATTTACTATTTCTCAGAGCCACTAGATGTGTTTTTGTCAGGGCCTTGGCACCTGCTGTCCCTTCAGCTTGGAAAGCTCCCCAGCCCTCCACTACCACCACTACATGGCTATATCCTGTCCTCTAAACGACACCTTCTCAAGGAGCTTTTCGTAGCCATGTATCTAAAACAACAACTTCTGTACACTTTAAGTTTCTGTCTTATTTTTCACCTTATAGAAATGCGATTTGAGTCAAGAAATAATGACATCTTCATACTTGATCAACTTATGCTGTGGACATTACACATTATTTAATAATCACTTGATCAGTGATACTATGTGCCAGGCTCTCAAGTGTTTACCAGATCCAGAATGGCAAATCAAACAGAATCATTAACTTCCTATAATTTGGTGACTAAAAATTTGTCAAGTTCATTTAATACTTCAGGCATTTTACAAATAGTCACTAATCTGCACAGCAGATTAGGTAAAGTAGATCTTACCTGATCTACTTTTTTTGGCATTATTCCTTGTCTTTTCTTCATTCCACAATAGTAATCAATCTAAAACGAAAAACCTGGCTTCTGTATTTTTAGGAAAAATACCTGGGTTCCTATTCTTGGAACATTTTCTCCACATTTTTACCTGATCAACTTCAAATTATTCAACATTTAATACATAATATAGATTCACTTCAAGGCTGAGGAGTCTCCTTTGGGAGTTTTTTACAAGCTTTTCATTTGTGCTCTAAGATTTTTTTTTTTTTTTTAATTTAAGCACACAGTATTTTTCACGTACATACAATATACATGTATATTTTGGTGCATTTACTTTAGGTAATTCTAAACTATTTAGTGAAAACACTAAATAGACAAGCTAGTTAGTATATTCAAGAGTTTCTTCTTTTATTATCAAACCATTAAACAAAATGTCATGTGTACTTCGAGTTAAGATTTCTCCCAAAGCTTTTCATCCTCTTACTTATCACATCTTCACAAAATCATTGCTTGAGCTTCTATGGCATCTATTAGCTGCCATTTATCTGTCTGCTACCCCATCGCATAACTCAAATGAATAAATATTTCATATGCAAATTAGTACATTACAGTCTTCTATGAGCATATGAGGACCAAGCTTCTGACACACAGACCCCTGGGGGTCGCCCAAACCATGTCCAGCCACATCGCTCTCTCATTGCCCTGGTGACAGCAGACATCTTGAGAAAGGCATAGTTCAGAAGATAAGGAGGAAGGTAGATATATATTAAAATACAAAAGCAGTTAATAAAAGGAAAAATGTTTAAAACTTCAGAAACTTTGCATGGAAGAGATCTTGAAATAATCTAACTGCACAATTATTATGAACTTCACAGTGCAGGGGAGGAAACAAGAGTCAAATGGCTCTTTTTCCATACGAACCGCTGTTCAATTTCTGAGGCGGGAAAATGGTATGGAAATCCACATCGGTGTCATGAGAGGTGATATACTTTAAAACTGTGTCTTTATTACCACTCATGCCACTTTTGTGAGTCAGTCTAGCATTGTAAAACTTCTATAATCCTGGGATAAATAGGTTTATTATCGAAGGTGATACCTAGTCTACCTTATCCACTTTATCTTCAAAATCTCTCCTCTGGCCACTTAACCATAATCAAATGTATTTCCCTACCGCCAACACTTTTATTCTGTAAGAGTTCCTGTTAGACCACTCTTTCAATTTTCCTGTTTTCACCTGATAACTTTTATTTCTTAATTCTTATCTTTATTTCTTAATTTTCTTTCTTAAATTGTACAGCTAAAATCCAGATGTTAGATGTTAAGAAAGACCTATGAAGTCCTTTTGTGTTGCCTGGAACATTAGTGTCTGGGCTTCTAGTCCAGTGGTGTCTTTATAAAGGTACCTACCCTTAATGCCTATATTTCTTGCATGTATTTGTCCTCAATAGGCCCTTGCCTGCCTGTAGCTTTACTTACAATGAGATTTTGTGACTCTCTTGAGTCTCTAACAGCTAGTACTTATGGTGAAAAAGAGCACCAGAAGGGAAAAACACAAATCTAAGAATAATCTCTTATAAATTCCTAATATTGTAGGTTTACTGGAATCTTTGTGGCTGCAGTTTATCTTGAGGGACAAAAAAGTCTATACATGATGCAGGCCAATTCAAGCCATGAAATATCCAAGATATGCTTTCCAGATCATTTATGTGAAATATTGTTCCTTTTCTTCTCCCGTGCGTAGATTTCTAGAATCGACGAAAGCCTTCATTCCCTGGAGGATTCTTACCAAGGGTTCACGTTAACAACTACCCCAAAGAACATCAATATTTAAATGTGGGCTTTGCCTTCACCCAGTGTCCTCAAGTTTTCTCTCCCGTTAGGATATTTCCTTCTTTTCATTTAACTGATGATGGGAATTCAAACATATGAAAGCAATGGAAAGAGGCTGTTTCCGAGCCTGTACTTTTTAAATGAATATTGTATTATTAGTGCACAAAGCATATTTAATATGGTAAGAACGATTTGTTTTAGATATTATTCGAAAAGTTGTAAAATATCTTTTAACAAAGAAAAATATATTAGCACCTCTGTGAACAAGCCAGCCTATTAATAGCAGAGGTTTTATTAGCTTTCTGGGTATTTCTTCAACTTGATCCATTTGAAAATACTTATACCCTCTCATTTCATTCATGTCTCTAGGGACTAGGGTCATTTTAGTCTTTTAGTCTAATACAACTTTACATGTCATTCTCTCTTTTATAAACTATGCCCCAAATTTGAATAACTGGGATATACTGTAAATCAATTGTTCATACATCTGCAAGACTTCCCTTTTTTTCTGTTTTCACATAAAAGATATCTTTCATGTATTTAAATGTATTTCAGAACATCTTAAGCTTCAAAATTATCTAAAAATGCTTTTGGTATTATTTTTTCTATCATATTCAGAATCACTTCCTACATTGTGAGCTTTTGCTCGTATTTTATGGAGCAATCACAGGCTCTCTCAAATGCATCAGCTCCACACGCCCCTCTAGGTTCTTAAATTCTTGCTTCTATTTTCCCCAATTTCCTGCTGCATTTCCTTTAAAGCTTAACTTTCCTGGAGGCTTTAATTGGTCCATTTTTAATTCCTTTTGACATCATGTAATTATTGGTTTCCCTTCTAGGGAAAAACACCAGAGTCTTGTTGTTACATATAAAATATTTTATTGTAGGACCTCTGCGACCACTTCGAATTGACCTTTTGTGTTATATGTAGGGAGTCAACACTGTGCAATATGTCCCTGTGTTGTATTCTAATATTTTAAACAGATCTTCTGTACTCACTGCACCAGACAGTTCGCTTAACTTACGTACCTCCCTAAGGCTCCTGCTATCTTTATTACAATGACCTTGAGGCTATATTCACTTCTGGCCAATTAAGCTGTAAATCAGAATTTATCACTAATAGCGGTGCAATTATAGGCTACAGTGAAATTGCTCAGCAAAGAGAGATATCTGTATACATTTAGGTTGTTTATTTGCCAAAGAACAGACAAAATTAGAGCAACTGCAGCTGACTCTACTACCTTAACACTCAAGAAAAGTCTAACGTATTTACACTTCATTCTTCTGAAAATATGTGGTGTGTTCTATATTCTTCTTTTATACAACCTTAGTAAGATTGACTCAAATATTAAACTTTATCAGGCATAAAATGTAAATCATAGGTTTCATATTCAAATATACTTAATCTTGTAAAACACTAAACTTTGCAGCCAATGGACTTTAAAATTGTTGCACCTTCATTAATCGTATTGACACTGCCAAAAGCACAGGTTTGAATGGCTAATTGCTTCTCCATTTGCAGGATGAAATGGGCAAGCTGTGTTGAATTTGGCCAGGAGATGTTGTCATTTACATTTGCAATTTGTGAGGGCTCTAGTCAGCACAGGCATCAAAAGTTCCCTTTCTAGAAGGGACCCAGAAATCTGAGCAAAGAGAAAAATTACAGGGAAGTTGAACAATCTTCCACATACACACAGTCTTCAAGATTCACCTTCGGAAATTCATTTCAGACTTCCAGTGCACATCCTTCTGCTTTCGGATGTGGACTCATACAGATCCTGCAGTGAGCTCTAGGACTTTGAAGTTCGACTGGAGCCTCAGCTCCCTAGCACACAGAAGACTCTTTTGCACTCTTCCGCCCTGACTCTCTAGGCGGCCATTGTGAATCTGAAGAAAGAGAGCATCTATAAATTATTCAGATGGATAGATAGATAGATGGTAGATTTCTAGACACTCTATGTGCCCAGAAATTAGATACATGTTGTGTGTTGTCTAAATACTGTTACGCTCATAGTTGTAGAATGGCAAAATGTATTCATAACATTTGCTTTAATGGACAAAATCACTATAAGTATGGCATATTGGGATTCAGCTTTATCTCTCCTATTGCACAAGATATTTTATTTATTTTAGACAATGTTTCTTTTTGACAGCAGTTTATCTCTATTTCTAATTATTGTTCAGGTGGACAAAAATAAGGCCTACTGCTGTGTGCATTAACTGTCATAACTGCAAGGCAATTTAAAATATGTTTTTAATACCATCCAATATGTATAAAATGTGTCAGATATATACAAGGACTCACACAGTCTTTAAAAAAAATCCTTCAATTCCTATCTGGGTCTGTTATTTAACTTATCTTGGATATTTTCACAAATCTCTAACAGAAGAGTGAGATCTTTTAAGGTATTTAGAGTTATGAGAGACTAAAAATGCTAAACACAGTTAACTCTCAATAAATATTTGTTGAATGATCAAACCAGGTCGTCTAGAGGAGGAGATTTCATGCCAGGAGGAGGAATTTGGATTTTACCCCACAAGGACAACCATAGGAAGTTTTTGCACAGAGAAATAGCATGATGAAAATAATAATTTAGAAATGCTACTATGTCATTGCATACAAGAATAATGAGAGGGGAAGGCTGTAGAGGAAAACTAATCAAGAAGCTATTGCAGTAATTCAATATGTGAGTCTGGGCTTAAATAGTAGCAGTTTAAAGAAAAACAAGGAATAAACTAGGGACTTTTAAAATAAAAAAATGGTGAAATAATGAAGGACAAATTATTAACCATATAGGGAAAAGCAGAGAAATATCAAAGATTATTGCAAAGTACTCTACTTAGGGGTTGGGAATAGAGTGACATTGTTGATGGAGAAAAGAGCATGGAAATATAATGATTTGTAGGGATCACAGTATTTCCACATCCATCTGGGACGGCTGTGTCATAATTTCTCAAAAATCCCTCTATGTACTAGATGTGTGGAAGGATGCATGCAGCAAAATGAGATTTATTTTATTCCAAATAGCCTTAAAGAATGTTAAACATTATTTTAGGGGAATAGAGTAATACACTTCATCTTAATTTAGGCTAGAAGGATGCAGAACACCATACTAGTCACAAAACAGCTTCATTCAAGAAAATAATTATCATTTTCATTTATAAATAATTAGTAATTAAATTAGAAGAGAAATATTTTTACTAAGTATAATATAAAATATACCATTCAGTTTTGGTTATAATTAGACTTAACACACTCATTTTGTGAGCTATTTTCTATCAGAAAAGTTAAGGTTATTCATAACTCCTCAGTTTTACTATATTTATATGGATAAGATTTAATCTGACATCTCCCATGTTTTTAGCAATTAAATGATTTTGTTCATTAAATCGTCTTGTTTGAAACTCATTTCAACATAGAATCTACCTCACTGAATAAAATATTTCATTACCATTTTAGTCAATTAAGTGAATTCTCACTCTGATTAGAGAAATTGAATGTCTAAATAGTTATTTATTGTTCTATTATCTATTAAGAGTGTCGATGGGAACTCGCTGAGCCCATCTTCCTTCTTAATAGAATATGTGTAAGGAGGAAAGAAAGGTGTGAGAAGAATTATAAATAGCACATTCTAACACTCAGATTCATCCTTTGGGTCTGCCCTTCTGAAGTTCGTGCAGAAATATCTTTATTTCAAATGAAATATAATAGAAATCCTATAATTACATCTGAGGACTTACAGAATATTTAGCTTCTCAGCATTTTCCGGTTGTTGAGAATAAGTGCTGTATTAATAAAGGTGACTGTGTATGAAACCTTTTATCAGTTTATGTGTTATTTTCCCTGAAGACTAGAGACAGTGCAAGGATAAGGACACAAACATTTTCTGGTCCTAACCAACTTTATAAAATTGATTATAATGATATTGTCTCCCTCTTACAGATAAAGAAACTGAGATATTTTAAGTGAGATTCATGCAACATTTTGTATTTCATCAATTTTAACTCATCTTGTTTTAAGATATAATTTTATTTCATAGGTAACAAAGGCAATAAAATATGGCTAAGACACTAAAGAAACATCCCTGTTTTGGAAATACGAAAACAATAGCACATTTTGGAAAGACTCTAGCAATATGGACAACTAGGCTCCTTGTTCCCCTAAAGAGGAACCGAGTTAACAAATAATATAGACTAGAATACCTTTGTGAGAACTCTAGAGATCAAGTGATCAGCTGTAGCACCTAGACCACTGTATATCAGGACTAGATTCCAGTGAAAAAGAAAGAAAATTTGAGTTTAGCATACCTCTCCCCTCACCTCTGTGTAGCATATCCAGAGAAAATGTAAGGAAACTTCCTGGACTCAGCTTTGGGATGGAAACACAAGAGTTCTTCGTATGACCAAATGACTCAGAAAACGACAGAATGAGTACCGATATTTGGAGACTACTAAAAATAAAGGCAAGCATCATGACAGGGCTACAGTTCCACAGTCTGATGCCAGAAGTAACAGGAGATCAGAAAACATTTGAAGCGATACCAGAATTTCCTGAGGGGTGACTGGAGGACCTGCCTTGTATATAAAGCAACTACATAAATATTAGGAGAGGTGGATGTTTCACAAATGTTCAAATCCAAGCAAGAATTTACAAGTGCTATAAACAGAGAAAATCTACTCAAGAAAACAAGACGAAACTCCAGGGTTTTTTGCAGAAATAGAAATACTCATCCTAAAATTCAAATGTAATCTCAAGGGGGCCCAATATCAAAATGATTTTTAAAAAGAAGAATAAAGTTGGAAGACTAAGTCTTACTGGTTTCAGAACATTTTACAAAGTGACAGAAATCACAACAGTGGTACCTGCCCCAAAACAGTCAACCAAACCAATGTAGTCGACATTGCAAGTCGTATATCAGAAAACGCATATTCAGAATACAAACCCTACACAGCAAATATTGTGATATTCCACTTATTTGAGGCGTAAAATTGTCAAATTTTTGAAAACAAAAAGTAGTGTAATTATGAGATACTATGGTTAGAGAGAAAAAATAGAGTTGTTATCTAATCGGTATAGAACTCCAGATTTTAAAATGAAAAATTTTGTGGAGATCTGATCTATTTCTCCACCGTATGAATAGACTTAATATTACTGAACACTTAAAATGGTGAAGACGATGTGCTGGGCACGTAGCTCTGTAGTAGAGTGCTGGCCTATTACACTGCTGAGGCAGGGCGCTACCTCCAGTCCGTCGCAGAGGACCTGAGTTTGATCCCCAGCACCACCAAAAAGTGGTCAAGATGGTAACTTTAATGATACGTACTTTTTCTACAATAAAAATAAATTTTAAAAATCTGACCATGTTGTGCCTTTTATAACTACAATTATATATAGATCAGAGTGGTCAATCAAGAACTCAGAGATATACCTAAATTAAAAAACTGGTATTTACACAGTTCCATTCTATATCATTAAATGTCCCCTCTTTCCAGAACGCCTCATTTCAAAGACAAGGGACCAAAATAATTGTACGGTTACCATAAAGTCAACATGTAAAGACACGTCACAGGGGCTGGGGATTTAGCTCAGTGATTAGAGTGCTTGCCTTGCAAGCACAAGGGCCTAAGTTCGATCGCCGGCACCACAAAAAAAAAAAAAAAAAAAAAAGACATGTCACAAATACCTCGTGTGTCTTTGAACCTTAAGTAGGCTCCTAGCGATATGGAGATGATTGCTGATTGTGGGCTAATATTTTATAAACATATTATTAGACTTAACCGGATCCCAGGACAAATGAAGTATGATTAGAATATATGACAAATGTTTAAAATGAAACAATACGGATTGCAATAAAAGACACATTACTAGTTATGCTCCTTGAAATACTATACCTCACCTTGAACACACCGATCATTCTTGGCACTTTCTGAAACAGTTCTGGGACTCCACTTGTGTGAGTGTCTTTAATAGATATGATAAAAAAATAATAAGACGGTTAATCCTGCTGCCAACTGCCATCCAATGGCCTCATCCACAGTATTCACCAGGTCTGGCACTGTGCAACTTCTGGCTCTTCAAAGGAAATGTTTTGAATTGATTCGGGATGTCAAGGCTGCCAGGACCATGCAACCAAAGACACTCACTAAAAAGGACTTCTAGAGCTGCTGCCAGAACTGATAGGATAAGTATGTTTGATACCAGAAGTTTGGGGGGTAGCTAGTGTCAATGTGTCTTTTACTATATTTTAAAATCTAAACATTCACCATATTTTTCAACCTCATCTTTTGGAAGTAAAGAGAAAGAAAAAAACAGAAAAGAAAGAGATTCTTGGTTCAAAGAGCTCCTTCATTGGAAGTAGGTTCTATGTTCGAACGATTAAAATAAATAATCCAGTCCAGGAGTCACGTTAGCACTTGTCTTTATGGAGCTGTATTTCAATGTCCTTCTGCATATTAACAAAAATGGGGGTTGGGGATTTAGCGCAAGTGGTAGAGCGCTCGCCTAGCAAGCCCAAGGCCCTTGCTCATATACAAAAAAAAACAAAAACAAAAACCAATAGTGAACTACTGAAGTATAGGCTCCTTGGTTGTCTTCTGTTTGATTATATTAGATTTATTAAAGAGAGGAATCTACAATCTGACTTTCTACATATACCCAAAATGATTCTTACATACACTCATATTTGATAGTTATTATAGATTTTCCAAATGTAGGTCACTATTTTTACACAATTTTTAAATATCTTGAAAATATTTGTGTATTATATTAGTTTCCTGTGGTTGCCACACCAAATGACCACAAACTTGGTGGCTTAAAGCAATGCAAATTTATTTTCTTACAATTCCAGAAATCTGGGATCAGTTTCACGAAGGCTGAAAATGCAGAGTCAGAATTTATTTCTTTGCCTTTTTCAACTTCTACACCCACATTCTTTGATTCCTGTCTCTTTCCTCTATCTTCAAAGCCCACAGAATAGTATTTCAAAACTTTCTTTCAGTTTACTGTGATGGGCTCTTCACAGTAATAAGAATCTCCTTCTGCCTTCCTCTTCTAAGGCTAACTGGGGCTGCATTTTGGGCCGCAGGAAAATACTCCAGGATAATCTCTCTATCTCAATATTCTTAATCACACTGTAAAAGCCCTTTGTGGGCCATATAATGTAAGATTCACAGGACTGAGGGATTAGGAACTGGATACATTTGGGTACCATTATCCATCCTGTCCCAAACATACACAGGCACTCACACAGAGCAAAAATGACATTAGGTGACTTTGGAGTGATTCGAGATAGAAATATTTATCTTTAGATTAACTTTAACAAATTCAAATACATTTACAGTGCTTTGAAAACATATATTTTGCATTGGAACAAAGAGAGTTTTATTTTGTTTTAAAATCTAGTTCACTACACGAGTAAGCAAAATATTTAATAGTAACAAAATTCCTTTTGTCTCAAGCTTTTCAAAGTTTACTCTTTTCTAAATTTCTGTATACTGCGTGTTCTGAAAATAGCAACAGACATAAAATGAATACCTACTGTCAGAAGTTGTTAGAATATTGAGACGATTGATGAGAACATCATAGCTCAATACCTGTTTGATCATCTCTCCCCTTTCTCCATAACTTTACCATGCTTTATAGTAAATTACACTCAGAAAAATTTCCATACTAGTCGTCTACCATCAGCCTTGTTTACACTTTATTTGGTAATTAGAAATCAGAGGATTATCTATGAAACTCCTATATGAATTTCGAAATTACCTGAAAGAGACAATTAAATTCACTTTTTTCTAATTCCAGTCAGAATGATTATGAAAACATATCATAACTTCTCTTCCATGAAGCTCAGAGACTCATTTGATCCTTTTACAGTGTCCTCAAATTTCTTCGTTTAATTAAACAAGTACAGAAAGGCCACGTAGAAGGCACAGCAAAAGGGACCACAGATGACTGTGGAGTCACTTGTGGCAGCAGTAGTACCATTCTTACAACGATGTGTTAGATTTCTATTGTCAGCAAATGTCCAGCCCACTGTTTTCACATTTCTGTTTTCAGGGGGCAGCTGCTTCTCCGTGAGCTCCCAAGGCGCTTCCCCGCAACACAGCACACCACTCCAGGGCTCAACAGCCTCCACTAACAGCACTTTCTTCCACAATGTGGCTCCCTGATGGGCCTCCTTGTGTTTCATTTTTACAATGTATGAAATCTACTGCAAATAGCTGTTTATGCTCCGTCTATTTTATGGTGTCATGCTTTCTCTTTGGTGTATTAAGGGCTTGAAAGTCTTCTATTAGTTGTTTTCTCCTTTAATTAGCTGCCTGCCACTCTTGTGTCTTTGAGCTATGTAATCTCCAATAGGTAGCAAACTAAATTATCTGACATTTTTCTCTGTGTCTATTTATTTTAAAATGTGTCTTAGCTGTTTTTAGAAGGCATATATTTTCATTAAGATAACACACCAATAAGGACTAAAGTTTCTTCTAACTCCATATAAAATACAAATTATTCACAAATGTACTTTTAAAAAGTGATGGATAATAAAAAACATTTAACATAAACAGAAGCTGAGTTAAAATTAAATATGGTAAAGTGCTGATAAAAAAGACTTTTAATAAATATGGAAGATATGATATTGGGATTTCTTATTTGTAGAACTGGAGTAATAACACCAACCACACAGACATCATTTACAAAGTATCACCATTTTTCTGACAGATAGCAGGTGTTAATAAAAATTAACTATATCATATTATAGAAAGGTGCATCATTATTCATTTCATTCGACATAACCCTTTTTTTTGCTATTATTTTTTAGACCTGTGCCTCTTATTTGACTATACCAATTTTTGTATTATACTAATTTCAATTAACTGATTCCCTAGGAAATGAACCAGAAACTCCTATCAAGCACATAGAGCCTGTTGTAGAGGAAGAAACTGAAATGATCCCTGTGTATGTCTTAAATACAGGGATCATGTTTTCCATAATGAGTAAATTCTTTCCCTCAGTATCATTGTTTGTAGCATTTTAAATATGTTTCTTTCCTGGCTTCTCTGAAACATACAATTACTGTTGCTCAACAAATTTTAGTTTCATTCTCAACTTTTCAGGAAGCACCCATAGTACATTCAAGAAGAAGCTTCGTAACACAAGATCACTTAGATCATTCAAACATTCGGAAATCCTGGGCAAATCTACATTTATCCGAGACAGCCATTAAATGTCCAGGGAGACAGTTGCGTCTTGTGGAGAGCATAATTCTGCAATTCTTATGTTCAAATGACTCTAAGTTCTACAGCTTCCAGAGATATTGTTCCAATGACTCCCAAATATTCATATACACAATATGAGATTTTGAATTATGCCCATCAGTTATTTCCCATGTATCTCTACCCACAAAAAGCACAATAGGTGACTTCTATTGATCTTTGCTAAGGAATAAAATAGTGATCTAAAGAGGTCTGGACAGCTAGCACAGCTGTAAACTATCGGTCCCTTCATCATATATGTCTTGTAAATTTTGGATTCTAAGGAAATAAAGACATTTTCTTGTTGTCTATAAATCTGAGAACATTGATGCTGGATTGAAAGGTCCCTACATAATTAAGGCTTTACAGAGAGCTATATAACATACTCTCAGCATCGAGTACATTTTATAATAGTGCCTAACTGCTTCGTTCTTGTCAATCGATGTTTTATGATCACTTAAAACAGCCTCAACAGTGTAATGGAGGTAAAGAGACAGGTAAAGTTCCATTCACATATTTTATATTACATGTTATATTCTTTGTTAACAGATATAACAAGATCTGGCTTATCACATTTGATGAAAGTTATTTCAAAATTCTGGTCAGCTAACTCACATAACTGTATCGCTTTCAAGAATTGTAGCAAGTCTTAGATTACAGGAGACACAGGCAGGAAAGCAAGTTAAGGTTACGTGTCCAAACCTGCCATTGCACACTCCCTCATGGGCATGTTTTGAGCTTTTCCGTGACTGTGTGTTTAAATCTGGAAGACTGAGATAATCAGATCTCACAGCATCATCACGAGGGTCGCTGATGTAAACTCCTGAGAGGCTCCGAGCAGAGCACCGCGCCCGGTGCGCACTCAGTGAACTGCGCGTCTTACTCCTGCAGCTGAGGAGCAAAGGAGCCCACAGCGTGGAGCTGCACGGTGTGTCAGCAGTCCCTCTGTCCACGCGTGTAATGGCAAGTGTGAAAGTGTCGTTCACACCCTCAGAAACAGGCTTATTCTCTTAAACCCATGTGATCTACCAACACAGCAGCACAAAACAGTCTACCTCTGCTAATAGTCTATGCCACACCCCGAAGTTAAGAATTTTTTTTTTTAACATGATGCTTGTGATATATTTTTTTGCATTTTACTCCTTTCTTACTCTGGAGCAGAAGTTGCAAAAGGGAGGACAAAACAACTTAATTCAAGAAAGTTGCCAAATGTTTTTGTTCTGCTTATTGAAGTAGATTAGAGATTTTCATTTCCGGTTCATGGAACAACACAACCTGATTTGTATAATTGTTTTGGGACAGATTCGATATACATAAATTTCAATATAAACCCCAAAGTACCAATAAATTATTGTACTGTAAGTCATCACATAGAAATATTGAAAGAAGGTGAAAAATTCTCCTTTTGTCATTTTCCTTATAGTTGGGGCATAGTTCAATTACAACAAAATTTTCCAAATGAGAATTTTTTGGGGGGCGGGGTGCTTGCAAGGCGAGCACTCTACCACTTGAGCTAAATCCCTAACCCATAAATGAGAATATTTTTGATCTCTGAGGGAGAAAACCAAAATTAATTACAAGCTGTCTGGAAACTACAGGATTCTCACTTCTCAATAAGAAAAAAAAAGAGAAAGGAAGGGAGGGAGGGAGGGAGAGAGGGAGGGGAAGGTAGGGGGAATAAAGAAAACAAAAAATATCTAACCTATAAAGAGTGTTTGAGGGATAAAAATCCAGACAAGTATGTTAAAGCCTTTTTTAGTATTGAATTTGGAACATACTCTCCAATTTTATTCACACATAGTGTATTTTCATTTTTCATTGTTAAGTTAAATACTATATCAAGTACTGCCTTTACCAATTCACTTATGAATTCTACAGGTTATAAACTTCCTTTGTATGTTTTAGTAACTCTAAATCTGCTCTATTTCTTCTAAGAATTAATCCCCAATCTTCTTGTTTTCCACTAAAGCAGATTATTTCTTCTCACCGAGGTTCCATTTTAAAATGTTCATTAGGTGCTGAATGTCTATTAGTATCTGAAGTCCTGTGTTCCCTCTTCCCCTTCGTGCTTTTCAACTTTCATTTTCCTCAATGCAAATACTTCCATATTTTTACTTTCATCTTATTCCTTAAGGACTTGAAGGGTGACAAAACCATTTTCAGAAAGAGCTGGGTCAGTAATGTAAGGCATTTTTTATAAGATTCTCTATCATGCATAACAGAGCAAAACAAGAAACAAGAGGAAGCAAACTAGAGTTGTGTGAAATTGCTCATTTATTCTTCTCAAATAGTTTTCAGTTTTTCATGAAACTGCTGAAAAATTCACAAATTGTATTCCAATGAGATGAATATTTGTTTTCCAAGTTTTCAACAAAACTTTCGTCTCCAGGTACATATTTTATATGCAGAAGACATCCTGTCCCCGTGTGTGCTGGTAGTACCTGCTTGTTCGCAGGCAAGAAAATGGGAGTGAGATATTAAATATGCACAAGCTGCTTGACTGGAGAAAGAAAAACGCAAATAGTGCTGTGTGCCATGAATCCACAGTAATATGGGTGGGTGTGTGCTTCTTTTTGCCTTTTTACAATTCCAAAATGAAGAGACTAATCTTTAAAGATCTTCCTAATAGGGAATTTGTTTTGGGTTTGGTTCATAATAAGGAAAAGTAATACACGGCCTAGATGCTTTGGTTTTCCTCGCATTTTTGTTTCCATGTATAAAATTTTCTTTCAATCATAATGTAATAATTCATTCACTTCCTCTCTTAAATCGTAATTTTCTGAATGAACAACTTTAAATGCCATCCTGCTTTAATGGATCAGTAATATGACTGTAAGTTTGGGTATCTGCTAGTTTGAAATACCAGGCAAAGGGTATCTTAAAATTACTTTTCCTCTATGTGCTTTAAATGATATTAAAGTGTTGCCTAATTTGGATGAGTTAAATTCTTTCATCCTGTAACTCTGACAGAAGCATTTGTAAGACAGTAGCTCAATATAAAATGCCATCATTTAAGGTCTCTGCAAGTGTGGTTGACCTGGAAATTAAAATTTCCTTCCCTCCCTCATTTTCTCCCTCCCCCGTTCCTTCCATTCCTTCTTACCTGCCTTCTTTCCTTTCTTCCTGCCTGACTGCCTTTCTTTCTTTATGTTTCCTACTGTCTCCAACTTTGTTACTACCTGAGCCTCCTCCTTCCCGAAAGGTCAAGAAGGAAACTAGAGGGGAAAGTGTGCAGACACATGGCAGTAGGAATTAGCAAGGTCTGAGGAAACCTGGACTCACTATGCCCACCCTAAGAGCCGACACTTCCAAAATGTTGTATAGTACTTTGACAGCTAGGTTCAATTCGCTTTAGTCATTTTATAGGATTTTGCCAAAACTTTGAAACTTCTTTAAAATTCTTTGTCTTGATTTTCTATAATTCCCTTCTACCACTGCATTCATTTACATTCTTGTTGGCCTCTCAAATTTTCACTTATTGAAGACAGTTTGATAGGAGATCACCCCACAGTCATCCGTATTGTCCTCCCAGTATGCACAAAGCATCGTTCTGATGATCAGCATGTATAAAAAGGCATTCCTCTTCTTCCTTTTCCTCTTCCTCCTTCCCCTCCCCTTCCCCCTCCCCCTCCTCCTCCTTTACATGGCCCATACTATTTTGGTTCTTGACGGGCGCATATACTCTTTCATTTTACTCGGATTTTAGAAATGAATATACTGATTTTTTTTTAATTTAATCTTCCATTTTTATCTTCACAATTGCCTAAAACTATGTACTGTCACACACCTATACCAGAAAAACACTTCTTCCCTTACACATTCGGTACACTTCTAGTCACCACAATATGTGAGGATTTCTCCACACCAGTAGCCAATTCTCCAGCAGACACCAACTAGCTATCATAAATTCAGTTCAATTTGACACTACCTACCTGGAAAGTCAGATCTCACAGGCTAAGTGTTTGGTCCCCTAACAAGACTGTGCTACTGCACACTCCAGTCACAAGTGTGAGCTTGCCATCTATATTTCTGACTAATAGCTATAAATTAAAGTTTCCTTGATTCCCCTCTCAAGTTAATTAACTTGCTGTAGCTCACAGAACTCAAAGAAACACTTTAGCTTACTGATTTATTTTAAAGGTTATTACAATGGATGCAGATGAACAGCCATACCAAAGGGATTCTTAAGGCAGAATATGTGGGAAGGACATAAAACTTTCAGACCTTCTCCTAGCACATTATCCTGCAGGCACTTCCATGTATCCAGCAAATCAGAAACTCCTGAACTCCAAATTCAGGAATTTCCATGTAGGCTTCCTCATGTAGACAAGATGGTTTCTTAACTCAGTTGCCAGCTGCTCTCTTCTTCCTGGAGGAGGGTTAGGACTGCAGTTCAATCTTCTAACCACGGCGTGGTCTTTCTGGTGACCAGTGCCTGTCCAAAAGCCCACCCAGGGCCATTTCATTATAACCATAGACATTCCTATCCCCTTCCCTCCCAATTTAAAGGAATCGGAGCTTTATGTCAGATGCTCAAAGGTTTGAGAGGCTTTGTTTCAGGATCAAAATATGCATTTCTTATTATCCCCACAGTACCACTGCATTATAATAAATGCTAAGGTTTTATTGGCTAACAAGGAATACATTTTCCTCCTTAGGAAGTTTAAAACCAAATAGATAAGGAGACAATTGTGGAAAGTGGCAAATACTGGTTATTGTGAGAGGCACGAGACCCTGGGATGGAAAATCAGAATAACCACTAAGGATACTATAACACTTATTGAGTAGGAGTTAGCCTGCCACAGGGAAGAACATAGGTATTAGAGTGCTTCTGATTGAGAAAATCTCTATAAAGCCTTGAGCAAAATAAAAGTATGGATAATCAAAATGCAAACAGTTCACTGCAGCCAGAGATGACAGTGTGAGTCTGGTGGTACTGAAAGGAAGTGTGGGAAGGGACCAGTTCATGAAAAAAGGGCCATTGACTAGAGTTAAAATTATTAATTTCATATTGACAATATTGGGCAGGGAATTAAGTATAAAATAGTTTTAATAGTGGAAATGTACATACTCATGTGTATTTTCTAATTAGCAAAGACTAATCAAGGCTGGAAACAGTGATAACTCTGAATCCTTTTAATCTCTTGAGTGAAAATCTACTCTATTTTGCCTCAAGAATGAACAATAAACTATGAATATTCTGATGTTATTCCCCTTCTAATCTGTGCTCACAGCTTTGACTCTTAGTTGTTGGACATAGTATGAGTTGGAAAAATTGTTGACTCCTTCCTCAACAGCTGTGAGTCAGGGGAAGTAAGTTAACCTCTCTTATTTTATTTGCTTAAAAAGTATTATTAATATTTTACTTCCCTAATATACATTGTTACAGAACATAAAATAAGCTGGCTATTTGACCCACATGGTATTATTATTGTGTTTACCACAAGAATTCTTCAGGTAAATCTTTACCATGGCATAAACCATGACAAAGATAACTCGTCTTCTGTGGAATATGATTATTGGGATTAACCAATATAAAAACACTTTACTTGTTTTTTTATTCCTTCGGTGGTAATAGCAAAAAAAAAAAAAAGACCATTAGAATTTTTTTTTTTAAACCAAGAATATGTATTGGTACAAGTGAAATAAATCAGACATTCATGAAGACCATTGGAATTTTATAGGAACACTATATGACTCTGTTGGGGGCATAGGAATGACAGTTTGAAAGCTGGAAGTAGAGGAAGGAGGAAGACAAAAACTGAAAAAAATGTATTATTTCTTATAACGTAGATGCTGGAAAGTATCATGTAAGAAGTATAACAACTGGAAATAACGTAACTGGGTAAATCTCAGTGTGCTTCTAACAGAGTAGAAACAGCTGCTTATAATGGTGCTCTTTAGGAACATGGGTTCTAAGGGTTATCTTGACCATGTTTGTAAATATTCCTAGCTGGAGACAGTAACAGGTTTATCTTAACAGAAATCAAGAACACAACTTCAATTCCTCCTGTTTTGAATCTCAGTAATTTTTTCACCATTGCTGGAAGAAATAGAATTCATCATATTGATAAAATTGGTACTCCTAGTAAGCAAGCCCACCTAAAATGGTAGCATCCCAGGTCACAACCACTTCCTGGGAAACAAATGAAATCTTCGGCCAGTATTTGGTGCACTAGTGATTTCAGTGTGAAAACTGGGACCGCCAGGCATGCAAGAAGTTTGCAAACTGTTTTGGGCCTCCTCTCCATCACTGAGTAGCTGTCTCTAATGAACATATGTATTTATATTCTCAACTCTATCAGGAAGACACAACCCGATTCATAAATCTAACTGTGAATGGCAAAGTATGTCTTATTTTCAGATGTTTCCATGTTACGGTCTATCAATTAAATGTATCTTTTGTTTAATGCAGACTCAAGTAATTCACCTTTCTCAGGCCATCAAACAGGAATGTAAAGCCCCATTTCTTTAAGGTGTTAAAAGAAAGCACTGGTTATCATGTAGAATAGTCTTTTAGTTAAAGTGGTACCTAAACCAGACTAATGAATTGAAACCATTTCACAGGAATTTTATTCTACCCCATTTATTTAATGCAGTATCCAAAATATTGTGCACTCCTTGACTGTCTGGTGAGAGAATATGTTAGATATACATTTATTCACAGCTCAGAATCACTGTTCATTAACAACAACTCTCATTGTGAAAAGCAGACTTTGTGCAAACATTTCACATGGCTTATCAATCAACCAAATTGCATTTATGAAGTGCCCTTCATGTGTCCATCTCACTGTGCTATGCACTTACTACAAATGAAGACACATTAAATATTTAAAAGACCAAATCAAACAAATAAGTTTTTTTTAGTTAAACCTTATAAATCAATGGTAAGTGTAAAGTCCTCATGCATAAAAGAATAGAATCCCAAGCAGAAGACAAGGATGTGAAATGATTTGTGATCTATTAGAAGCAGACTGAAAGGTGGCAGGTAGAGGTCACTGACTGCAAATTGGGGCAGAAACTTTTCTGAAATTGGGCAATCATTATGTGACAAGTCTGCACAGGATGAATACAGAAAGGAAATTGTATAGTTAATAACACACATATGCAGACTTTACAGTAATCCTGAGGTCAAAAGTATGATTTTTAGAGCAAAGGAAATTGTAAGGTTATCACCATAGATTACATTTTAAACATTTATCCTAGAGAACCAATCAGTAGCAACCCAATTTTATCTGAACTATATTCAAGGAAATTCGAAGACAACCATGCTTGAATATCACACAGACAATTATGCAAAGCGTCAAGCCGCTTCATAGGTCTGCAGGGACTGGAAAGAGTATCTGAGCATCGTCTGCATACATATGACACTGCAGGCCACGGCGCTGAATAATGTTATTCACTAAAAATATCGAAATATAAAGCTAAATAGGATTTCAAACAAGCCCCGGGGGAATCTGAAAGTAACTTGGCGAAGCACAAACCATTCCCTAAAGGAACACATTGTAAGGAGAATATAGGGATAAAGAAACTATCCAGAGCAACCCATGCTAATTCTAGAAAATTCAAAAACAGAGTCTTGTCAAAGACACACACAGTCAGCAGTATTCAGAGTAGACAAATAGCCTTAAAGGGGTTGAAGAAAATAAATATTGAGCTAACAAAATGTTCATGGACACCGTGTACTAATATATGACTCAGTGACAGTAGTGTGGGTATGCAGTATGAGATGCTGAAACTATTTCCCAGCAACAATTCAAGATATGCTATCCCTTTCTCCAAAGATTTATAATTTTTTGTTTATTTTTTGGTAATGAAGAAGGAAATAATGTTAAGTGTGAAATCCAGTGTTCTAGATTTCATTAAACTGGTTTTCCTTTATGACCTTGAGACAGTCATTCTGTGCTGCATTTAAGGGAGAAAAAAAAATATATATATATAATCTACATGGTATATATACATACAAATTTAATCAGACTGAAGAAAAACTGAACCAATGGAATTAAACAGCAAGGAAGAATTTCTTCAAGATTATTGCAATAGAGGAGAAATTGAACTTGAAACTTCAGTGAAACTAAAGGAAAGAAAAAGGTTTTTAAATGCTGGGTGAGCTAATGGAAAAGTACTGGAGGAAGTTAAGAGTGAGATTGGTCTCAGATTAAACCATCTGGTTTTGCTAATTGCTACTTGTCACTCAGCCCTTATTAAAGTTAGGCTCCAACCTTTCCAGGGAAACCGGGGGATAGCTGTCTCCTTTGATGTTTATGTTTCAAAGGGATGGCTCCCAGTCCCCAAGAAGGACATTCCTAGATTGTGAAACTGGCAAAAATCTAGAAAAAGATTTACATCTCAAAGGAGCAGAGAAAATTGCACATTTTCTAAAGTAAATGGTCTAAGAAAAGAGAGGTCAGGGATCTATAGTGAGGGAGAAAGCTGGCTAAAGTCTAGTTCAGCTGTGGGGATTAGAGCCATTGTGTTTGGACATACGCATCTCTCTGAGATTGAACTGTTCCAGAAGCTTCTTTTCTATACTCACGGTAACTGAAAATATTCCAGATAGATCTTAATTAATGGAATAAACTTATAAATTACTGAATTATCATAGCGAGTTAATACAACCCATACTACATCCTAGAAAAATAGAAGAGTACGGCTATATCTATTACATTATAATAATGCAATAATTATAATAAAACAAAGTTATATTTAACATCATCGCACATGACAATGATCAAAAATTGGTAAGCTATACGTGTTTCTTACATCATATGAAACAGTAAGATGCTGCTAGACATACTTTCACAATTTTTTTACAAAGATAATGCATCTTCTTTAGTCAACAGTCATGGATAAAGAATTTTACAATTTTAGATCATTATAACCTTTTACTGTTTAGAATAGAGAATACAGTCCTGCATAAATATGTCAGTATTGAAGACGAGAAACTAATTCTTGACCACAATTAGTTTTGAATGAATACTGCCATACCCAGTGGGCAAAATGAAATCCACCAGATTGATTTTCTTTGCCCTGGATTCTTTGTAATAAAATATTCATATCTATATGCTCTGAGGAGTTTGGCAGAACACACCTCAATTAACATACCTCAGTGCTTCTATTTGATGACTACCAGATTAGAAATTTAAACAACATAATGGAAAGAAATCTTTCATGATAAACAAACTCTATTGCTGTGGGCAAGCTCAGATATGTTTTAGTTCTTTTCCTAGATGCTGAAGTTGCCTGTAAGCGCCCACCTGGCTGCTCAGGATCTCTCTGGCGGAAAAATCCATGCACCTTCTGAGAGAAAATTCCACTCAGTTTTTTAATAGCTTTCTGTAATTTTCTCTTGAAAGAACAACTAAAACTTGTTGGGAGCTCTTTCCTAAAGTCGCTGCAGGTAATTAACAGTTTGGTTAAAAATAATTAAGCCAATTTGTTAATATGAAACTTAAACTCCCTCAGATAGAACACTATGTTCACAGGATAAAAGATTGCCTGAGTAGAAGGTTCTCAAGGGAGGCTTGGAGCCAGACCCAGCATGAGGTGCTTTATTTTCTACTATAAATCTTCACACTTCTACAAAATTGTTGGAAGCCAGTACCTCTGTGGGTAGTTGTGCTTTTTCTTTCTGCTGTCACTAGTCCCTACGGGAAGTACCTCTGTCGTTCCTAAGCAGATACCCTACAGCTAGCTCTAAGCATTAGCAGAATGCAGAGTGAATCGAACACAGTGTGACAGATGACTCCAGAAGGGACAGCCAAGGTAGAAAGGATGGTAACTGAGACACGCTGCACTTGTCACTAGTAAAGATGGGACTGAAACTAATGCCCCAGAATAGGGAAAAAGCCATTCTTTCATATTGGTCCTACTTACACTTCTCAATCATCTGAAGTAAAATGTTTGGCATTCTTTGGTTATAAGTGCAGGTCGGTAGATAGATGTTCCGGCTTCAAACAGTACTTTCATTGAAAATGACCCAGTGTTTCTTCTTCTTACAGCTAAAGTCCAGTTCTGCCTCCTATGTTAATAACTGTGCATTCAAATATATTTATATGCACTGTATTTATTCAGAGATTTTTCCACTCAGTATGTATTTATTAACTACTTCCCTTCAGAACAGGCACACTTCACTAGTGATGCTGAAGTAAGACACAAGCCCATATCCTCTTGTTCACCCAGCCGCTGACTTAAAAATAGTAAACGAATTCTCTCAAGATGATTTTTGACATATTTTTAGTAGTATATGTTTGCAGGACATAATGTTTACATTCTTTTTGTGGTGTTAGCACATGTATATAACACATCTGAATTCCTTTATTCATCCTCTTTCTCTTCCTCCTTTCCTCCCCTTCCCTCCACCTCTTGATCCCTTTCTGATTTCAGAAAGATCTGTCTCTCTAATTCCTATGATCTATTTTTTTTATTTATTTTGCTCTTCATTTTTAATCTGTATATCTGATTTATTTTAATTAACATTTTACTTTCCTAAGTCTAGTTTTATTTAGACTGTTTTGTCTAAGACCCATAAACTGAGTATTTACATTCTTGGTTTTGTCACTGTAGCAAGTTTAGAAGATGAGCTGGTCAAGGGACACTTCTTTTTTAAATTAATGGTCTCAAGATGCATCCATTTTCCTACAAATGACTCAAATTTAACTTTCTTTATTGCAGAGCCATATTCCTTTGTGTTTAAGTACCACATTTTCTTTATCCACTCGTCTGTCGATGGACATATAGGCCACTTCCAAAATTTAGCTATTATGAAAAATGCTGCCTTAAACATGGGTACACATGTGTAGCTATAATATAACATCTTTAAGTCTTCAGAAGATACCTAGAAGGGTAATATCTGGGTCAAATGGAATTTCTAGGTTTAGCTTTTTGAGGAATCAAGGTTATTGTTTTAAAACTTATTTATAAATTGTGGCAAAACTATTCCATGCTAAGACATTTGCTTTTTGCTTTCACATCTTCTGTTAAACTTTTCTTCATGCATGGGTAGGTTTTCTTTGTTATTGTGCACATCACAGGTCCATAAGTAGGCAGCAGGGATTCTCACATGAGGATATCCAAATTGAGAGGTAAGCATTTTTCTCAGTGGGACCGTATTCCTCTCTGTACTCCTCTGTCTACATGCATGTCCATGTGATATAGACTCATGTAAGATATATCAATAGAACAAAAACAGTAATTTTCACATAAACATTTTTGTATCAAACATAAACTATAGATATACAGTCTATAAAATATGCTAATATGTAAGTGCTATTACAATGGTTGCAAAGTAATTAAATTACTATTGCATATTTGAAAGTTTTCACAATATGCTACATTCATATGCAAAAAGATCATTTTCTCAGTCTTATAAGAACATTGTACTGTTACTAACTTATTAATTCACAATACATGATTTTATAATGTTCTCTTGTAATCATGCGTAAGTGAAGCTTATATTAAAATCTACCTGCAAAATTTTGTGTACTAAGAACAAAAATATCTACCTCATGGATTCTGCCTTAAAGAATGTTCACATGTGAAGTAAAATAGCACACTACAAATATTTTACCCTTCTCTATAGCACATGGTTTATGTGTCTTAATTTGAAAGCCTGGGAAAAAAATTCATGGTAGTAACTTCTAATGAACAAATTTGGCCTAATTATTACAGAGTATGGTATAATAGCAACAACCAATCCAGGAATTAACAGAGCAAAGGGCTATTTTAAAACGATATTGAAATTTCTAAATAAGTACTTTGTCTAAGATCCATAAACTCAGTTAGAATTTACTCTTTTGATTATGTCATTTTAGCAATTTCAGAGGTTAAGCTGGTCAAAAGACATTTCTTCTTTAATTAATAATTTATCCAAATAAAAGCAAAACAAGTTAGATCAGAAAATGTCTACAATATAGATTTTGATGTTTCAAAATATATTATTTCTACTTAACCCTTTCTTTACTCTTCAGATTAATATTTACTCCTCTCCATTAATTATATGAACTTTAACAAAATAAAACAAGAAGGGAAAGCATTTATTGAACACATTCTGGGTGCAAACTATTCAGAAGCTTGCAAACGTTCTGATTAAATCTGCATGGTATTTGGTGGTGCTGGGGATTGAATCCCTGGCCTCATGCCTGCTAAGCAAGGGATGTATCACTGACCTATGTCTGCATTTCTTTTCCCTCCCCTTTACATTTCTGTACATCACAAAACACCTTCATCAATTTATTTCTTATAGAAAATAAAAAATGGAAAAAGAAAATAAAATTAAGAAGGTTAGTAGTGTTGTAAACAAAATATATGTCAAGTGAAAATTTAATGAAGTATCATTAATGCAGTAGATGAAGAAGAGCTACAGACGAAATGTGTCCATGAGAAGCTAAAATAAAGGCAAGTTAAAATCACATTATAGCAGCTAACAAACAAGACTCCAGTATGTGGTGTTAGAGTATGACAGGGGTTACTGGCTTCTGACTATGCTTAACATTGACCTTAAAGAGGTCATTAAACCAATGTAAATTGTATAACTCCAAAGACCTTTAAAACCTCAGGAAGGTTTGCCTGTGTTTGCTTTCAGATGTGTGAGCTCATGACACATGAAAATAGTTCACGAAGATTTTCTAAGATTCAGTGTTTGAAAAATGGCATTGTGTGGACAATGGGGTATTCCTCATTCATTATTCAGATGTTTCAGCACTTTGAGTTCATACTCTTACAGGGCCGAAGGCTGTAAGATACGCGTGAATGGTTTCAGTATCAGTTAGCAAGAAATATTACTTTACTATACTAGATATTTCCATGTTAACATTTTACAGTGTAAAGTTAAATTAGCTTGGCTAGTTGCTAAAATTAAAATTCACCTTTGTTTAAAAGCATAAAATAATTTAAAATTTTTTCATGCCCATTTAAATATTTTTATCTCTTTGAGAAACCTATTAATCATAAACATGATAGCAACTGAACTTTTCATTTTCTAGATAGAGTCAAAATTTAAAAAAGCTTCATTTGTATCAGTTGTATTAAAAATATCTGCCATATCTCTTAACATGTGGACACTTCTCCTTCTTTTACAGAATTTCTTTTTGACATCTTCAAATTAAGGTAAAATTTGATGGTAATGTTGTCACCAAATGTCAGCTATCATTTAAACAGCCTGAAGTCAGCCTGCAAAATATTGAAAATAAAACAAAGAGATTGTTTAGAATCTACTTTTTCCATGTGAATTTTAAAGTTTGCCTCAAAAATAAAATGCCAAGAAGGTTAAAAATAATCGATGTATTCTTCCTTTTTGTTAAAAAAAAAGAATATGAGCAATAATTGATTTAAGTATTTGGATGTAAATCAGCCAGATGCTTACCTTATGGCCAACTAAAAAAGCAGCTAAGTCACCATCAACTTCCCTCATAAACCCAATAAACATAATTAATATGTGTTTATTGTTACTCTATTTGCACCAGTTGAAGCCATTAATTTCTTTGGCACTGTGTTGTAACTCCTTTACCAGTTTGTCTTAATCTCAAAAGAAAATAAACAGTAAATATTGCTTAAAATATATTTTCTTTACAATTATCTCATTCACTGATTCTTTCTTTATTGAATCAGTAATTATTTTGTAAGTAACTCAATTCTGCAAGGTAGACATAGCGGGAATGGAAAACCATACAAAATGAATGAGGAAAGGTCTTTCATTGACAAACTCATAATGGGAGAGGGGGCAGATTACAGTGTAGTAAGCAAAGAATCCCATAAAGGGGATGTTCACAGAGCACTCTCGGAGCTCACAGCCTGAGAATTTCTTCTGGAAGGGACCACATTAGCTTGTTTTAGAAGATTAACAGGGCTTTTCTGCAGGGAGAAAAGGTGTGTGGTGATGTGGATTGGAAGCAAAAGAAAAATATTCAAGAATATGCTATATTAGGTAAAACTTAAAATTCGAGTATGCTTGAAGTATAGACAATTTCCATGATATTAGCTGATATTACTGTTTTGTATAAAAGTATTTTATATGGGAGATATAATTGCTTTTATTTTCTGAAAACAGGGCTGTCTGGTCCTATTAAGGCTCACTGAATTGCTTCAATAGAAATTCTTCCCTCATTAAATGTGCTGTAGTCACATATTTCTTGCCACTACATACCAAGTTCACAAAGCTTCTTCCCACCTCTGGAAGTCTGAACTGGCCGTTTTTTATTGGAACCCTGTAATTCGGGCTTTTCAGGTGTTTGCTTGCTTCTCATAATTGAGTCTCAACTTTACTTCAGTAGTGACTATCTGATTCTTACCCATGTAACCGTATTTTATTTTCTTAACAGCAATCATCACTTTTTGAAGGTATCTTGTATATTTATATGCCTGTTTATTACTTGTCTTATCTCTCTCTTTAAATATATAAAAATATAAAATGTTTAAAGTCAATAAATGAGTCTACTACTCACCACTGACTGTCATATATAAAGTGGAGGTAGGCATATAGTAGTAATTACATAAACATGTTTGAGTGGAAGAATAAATGATGCAAAGAAGAAAACATGGAATATGTGTATTCCTAGAAGAGTTAATCAAATGATAAGTGTTTGAGTATGTCAACATCAACACTGATTCTCACCCAGTGGCAGTTTAAAATTATACCTCATCAAGTATTATATAGTAAAGAAAATGGATAGACTGTCTCGGAAAAGAAATGGAGGCTCTGTGTTTTGCAAGCGTTATTAAATGATACAAAAAGCATGTGTATTAAAATTTGCTTCCACTTATGTTTAGAGGTGAATTCTGGAGATGCTGGGTTTATATTTATTTTACCTATATCATAGAATATGTGTGATATTTAAATGAGAAATGAGTGTAAAAATATCATAAAATATAAGAGATTGCATTTTCTTGCTCTGTTGTAATAAAAGAAATAAAATATAGATTCTTCTGGAATAGAAAGAAAAACAATTTAAGATACTAATTAAATAGACTACCACTGGCTTATTTTCCATTACCATCTGGTTCCTCTCAGTAGATGAATTTAGTCAAGAAAACAATAAGCAACAGAATTATCAGAAATAGATCTTTTGCTGATCTTCAGAAAAATGATTGTGTCATGATGAAAATAGTATTATTTTTTAAATGCCACACATAATTGTGCATAGCCAGAGTAAATTAGCCAGTAAATGGGCTGGCATTAATAAATACACTGACATGCATGCAATTCCAAGTATTGACTAATAAGATGATTGATAATTTTCAGATAATTAAATTTAAAATTATGAAAGAACTTTAAATAAACATGATTTGTAGATTTTTAATGTTTAAGGACATGCTAAATGCAACAATAACTTATTGCATCAGTAAAATTTTGTGAAGATGTGCAAACTAAAACAATTGAACAAGAATAATAGTATATAAGATTTTTAAATGCCATTTTTTTTAAAATAATGGCTTTTGTATGTGAATGTTATACCCTTGATTTTCATTTTGCCTATGATTTCATGCTTCCATTAAGCTACAGAATTAATTAAGCTTTTAATAGTACCATAGAATTATGAAGTGCTTTCTGGAGCTCTGTCAATATGAATTTCAAAACAAATTACAAAACTGCCTGGAATTAAGAAAAAAAAGATGTAAGAGAAAAAGGAAGAAAGTGACAACCAAATAGATCCTAACTGTGACTAATAAATGTAACATGGTATCCTGGATAAAATCTTAAAACTGAAAAAGGACAGAAGGGAACAACAGAGTAAATTTGAATAAATTATTGATTCAGTTAATATTAATTTATCACGATCGGCTGATTAATTGTAACAAATATATCACACTAATGGAAGAAACTAGGCATAGGGCATTCACGAGTTCTGCACCATCTTTGCAATAATCTTGTAAATTTAAAGCTGCTAACCAAAGATGGTGATTCATTCCTATAATTCGAGCACTCTGAAAGCCTAAGACAGGAAGCTCACAAGTTTGAGCCCATCCTGGACAATTTAGTGACTTAGCGACATCTTGGCTCTAAATGAAAAATTTAAAAAGGTGCTGGTGATACTATTCAGTGAGGAGATCCTGGGTCTGTCCAGTACCAGAAACAAGGAGGACTAAACTTATTCTAAAATGAAAACATTATAGAAACCATATAAAATTTAAAAACACTTTTGGGGTTAAAAGACATCATCATGCTGTCCAGTTACTAAATAAAATTAGAAAGTTTTATAAATAACTTCAGAATCGCTTCGTCAATGAGTAGAAGGTACATATGTAAAAATTTTTCAATCCGGTATCAAACTTTCCGCCAGAAAGAGCTCCCAATGATGAAACATAAATGCACAGAAATTATTCATCAAATATATTTCCATGAAGCCTCTTGATCACCTCTGCCGGGTATACACCAAATGATTTCTCCAATCCTGTCTTTACCTGATGAAGGGTGAAAACAGGATTGAGGAAAATTGATCCATTTTCTAACCAGTAAACTAGAACTGTGATCTGGTTGAAGCAACTCACCCTGCAAAACCTGACTGTGAAATAATAGACAATAGGTACTAGGTTTTAGTAGTAGCAAAAATAGTGCACTCTATTTTGCTTCGATTGGAAAGAACCTGCGGTAACCATTATAGGATATAGATGAGAAGAGTAACCAAGAGAACTTAAAGAAAGAGAAAAATGAAAGACTTAAGAAACAATCAGGGCATTCACGGAGATGAGAAATAGAGAATAAAGAGAGAAAGGGGAACAATGAGGAGAATCTGCCTTTGAGAGAATTACACCCTACGATAATAGCTCTGCAGTTTTCTCCTTTGGGCTCAGCAAGGCCTGGCTGTATTTTGATCTATGTCCTTATAATAAAACCTTCATTACTACATCAAGTAGAATTCAGCTCTTATTCCTACAGTCGTGAGAACCCTTCTAGCACGCACTGCAAGATAACACTAGCCACTACACACTCCTATTGGACCTACTCTCCAGCTATTAGACTTCTTAATTTCCAATGGTACTAGCTGTTTCGTGGTTCTCCTAGAAACAAAGTGCCATCATAACTGGGACTTCTTTGAAGTGTTCAAGACAAGATTTCAGTTTATATTTGTGATATTGCGGTCATTCAAAAAAGTCATTCAAAAATCTCATTACCATTTAAATTATCTTAAGTAATTCTGTTGGAAAACAAATTCCTTGTTGCTAAATCTGTTGTTGACAAAGATAAAATTACAATGCTGTGAGCCTCTATAGTCACTTGTCTTAGTATCAATGTAATGATAGTTATTATCTTTAGTTGCTTATAAGGTTGTATAATTGTTGAAATTTAAAAGATTAGCAATAATAGAGAAATAAATTCAAGGCATATTGGCAGATATCAATATAATCACAGTACATTTGAATATAATAATACACAAATGGACTAACTCTAAAAACTCCGGCTATGTCCTCTTTATAAGAGACTAACTAGAACAATAAAGATACAACTAAAGTGAAAAAAAAAGATTTCTTGCAGCATAAAATATTAGTGGGAACTATTTCCCATGTATCTCTCAGTTTTCCTTAGCAATTGAACACAGATTTTCTTCAAATGGAAATTTGTTGTCCAACTTAGCACTGCATTTTCCAGGCCCCCTTGAGGTAGGTGTAGCCAGTGAAGCATAAAGTGTGGCTTCAAGGAAATCTCTTTAATAGAAGTTCACTCAGTTGGAAGGAAGACCCATTTTGTGCTTCCTGCCATTTTCCTTCACTGATGCCTGGAACGTGGTTATGAGGTGAAGGTGAAAATTAAAGCATTGTGCCGAAAATGACATAAGAGGAAGAGATAAAGAGCATTGTTCTCTGGTAACTGCAGGCTGCCGTTTCTGCCCTGGAATGCCTGTGTCCAGACCTCTTTTATGTAAGAAGAAAAAAATCGAAACATCTTTGCAGTTCACTACGTGTTTTCAGTTGCATATAGCTGTACTAAGCCCTAAGTAGCATAACACAGAAATAACTGTCAAGAGAATGCTGATATGACTAATTACGCTCAGTTTATTCCCGCTATCAATTATAGCCTAATAAATCACCACAAATACAATGGCTTACAACATCGCTTTTTCAGATGCTGCGGATCACTAATTCAAACAACACGGAGGGATAACCCGTCCCTGCGTCTCAATGTTGATGGTCTTAGTTAGAAAGGTTCAATGCTTGGGTATGACCCAGTATCAAGGAGAAGAAATCATCTGGAAGCACCTTCATACACACTCTGGGCTACTGCTTCCCTTATCGGCTTAAACCTCAGCTCCTCCGCCCGCCACGAAACCGACACGTGGCCTCTCCGCAGTCTCTCCATGCTCTTCAGATAGGAGATCTTCAAAGCCTGTGGATCGGTAGAAGTATCCTTGTCCTTTATAACCTAATCTTGGAAGGCACGTAACATTGCCTCTGCCTGAACTGCAGTTTTCTCCGATTCCAGAGGACTGAATAAA
>PVJO010020818.1:0-31262 GCA_004026905.1 Hystrix cristata
GTATAGCCATTTTCACGATGTTGGTTCTTCCTACCCAGGAACATGGGATGTCCTTCCATTTTTTGATATCCTTTTCAATTTCTTTTTTTAGGGTGCTGTAGTTTTCAATGTAAAGGTCTTTTACTTCTTTTGTTAGATAGATTCCTAAGTATTTTATTTTTTTGTGTGCAATTGTGAAAGGTATATCTTTTGTTATTTCAAGGGTGCCCATTGTCACCACTGTTATTCAACATAGTTCTAGAAACATTAGCCAGAGCAATTAGACAAGAGAAAGAAATAAAAGGAATAAAGATAGGAAAGGAAGAAGTTAAACTATCGTTATTTGCAGATGACATGATACTCTACATAGAAGACCCAAAAAACGCCACCAAAAAACTTCTGGATTTAATAAGTAAATTCAGTTGTGTTGCTGGATACAAAGTTAACATCCAAAAGTCAATAGCATTCCTATACACAAACAATACACCCACCGAAAAAGAAATAACAAAAGATATACCTTTTTCAATTTTTTTTTTTTAAATTTTTTGTTTGTTTGTTTTATTTTTTTTGAGACAGGGTCTTGCTGTTAGGCTGGCCTTAAACTCACTATGTAGTCCAGGCTGTCCTTTACTTGCAGTGATCCTCCTGCCTCAGCCTCCCCATTGGTGAGATTACAGGCATGTGCCAGCACACTTGGCAAGCTCCTGTTCTTTCTAAGAATATTTACTCTGAAAGAACAAAACCTGTCAGCATGTGTTGTTCATTTTCCCCTGCAAAACATACAACATGACACCTAAAGATAAAAAAAAATAAAAAAGTTGATTTCCATCACTAAACAAGTAACTGACTCATCTAGCTAAAGTCTGGGAGCCTTCAGGAACAAAATGTACTCATAGGAGGCAAGACAGGAGCTGAATCCAGTAGAGCGTCCAGTGCAGTTTGCTGTAGCTGACACTTGTACAGAACAGGGCATCCTATAAACACCACCTTCAAACTCTGCAAGCACTACCTCCCCCCAAACGCTGTCATAATGGCTGTCGCAGACTTCCAGGCCCAGGAAACTTCTTTGGGCTCACTGTTTTCATTCTGACCCTCACCCATTTTTCCTGCATTATAATTTGCTCCTTTCTATAACAAAAACAAAGAACCATCCAGAAACAGTGGTGGAAGCAGAGGCAGCTCAGAAACCAACACAAATGAGGAGCCTCTTGTCACTGAGGCAAACCAGACCGCAAGTTCTAGATGTTAGTGGTTTGTCCGAGGGGTGTGCCCTGGGAAACCTACCAAAGGCAGCCGCCAGTTGGCCACCAGTTTGACTACCCTGTCATTGACTCGGGTGCCTGTAATTTTCAAGTGGGACGCCCCACATCACACAGCATCCACATCCTTCTCCGCGCTTTTTATAACATCAATGCTGAGTTTTCGCTGAACAAGCCCTCACTTGTCCAAGCCTCGGTTAGTCGGCCGTATAACATATGTAGATCGGCATTTTGATTGACTCTTGAAACACACCCAATGTTCAAGGCGGAGTTTGGTGCTGTTTCACAGAAACACTTGAGTTACCCACTGCGAGCCCTGGCAGGGACTTTTGTGGCTTCGTAATTTAACCTACTCATCTAAGCCGTGAGGAAATGAGGTCAGAAAAGGTAAACTGAGTATCCTCAGTATGAATGGATTATTCCAGAAAGAGTCATGGTCAGAATCCAGGCTCTCTGACTTTAGTACCAGAGCTTTTCATTCAGAGAGACCAAAGAACAAGGCTTAATCGTTTAAATGTATGCTCCACTGGCCGTGATAAGAGAAAATGAGAAAAGTTCCTTAAAATACACAAAGAAGCCAGCAGCCTGGTGATAGCCAATTAAGTTAATATACTCTCCCAATTAAATCTTCTACACAGGAACAGAATCATGGAATTCAAGTTCCTCGGCTCATCTTCTAATAGAGTTCCTAATGAGCAGTGAGGGGATCTAAAGTTAAAAAAAGAAGAAAAAGGTAACCAAGAACCCTGAAAATCCAGGCTCCAGCCCCCATGGCCTGGGCACGACAGGGTTCCTGTAGGCTCCTTGCCCAACAGCCCAGGACAACAGGTGAGCATCCCATCCCCACCTTCATATCAGGATGGGGCTGGGGGACTCAGGGCCCTAACAGCTGTCCCCTCTTGGAGAGCGCATAGGGATCACTGAGTTGCTGGTTGCCAAGGGCTGCAAGCTGAGCCCGAGAGACACTGCATTAAGCCCAACATCATTATTATTAAACCTACAATTTAAAACCAATGATACTTTGCAGAAGACTGCAGCCTCCATTTAAACCACTCCTGGAGGAAAACAAAAAAGCCCATGATGCAGAGTTCAAGGAAAGCGACAGCATATGAAGCTGAGATTTGGGCACACACTGCTAACAGTAACCCCGGGGTTCCCACTCGAATGGAAGCAAGACAATGGGATGTGAATACTAGAGAGCAAAACGAGATGCAAACATCCTCTTTTTACTGAGAAGACTCTAGAGTGATCTCAAGATAAATTTACTTATATTTTCCAGAGGGAGAAACCTAATACCTGTATATAAATTCGAGGTTTCAAATTGGTAGGTCCTTCTCATGGTGCTGTCTGGGGAGAAAAAGAAAAAGAAGAAGCAAAAGAAAAAAGAAATCACTCACTATCATCTAGAAATCAGGATTTTTCATGCCTCTTCTGACAAAGCAATTATCCAGCAACACTGTGGCCATGACTGGGGCCAAGGAGAGCTTGGCTGTCGGCTTCAGATGAATGATGAGATGTGCTCTCTGCTCACCCCAGTGTCCAGCCCTCCCTATTGCCTCCTGACATAGAAAACCTACACCCATGCCTTGTACCATCATGCGTGCACTGTGGTTTTGCTCACCGAGGCTTGCAAAGAGAGTGAAACCTTTCTTAAAAAGGTGTCTATAAAAGTTTTTCTTATATGCATCCCACTTCATTTATTTGTTACCTACTTGACAAATCTTAGACATCTGGCTGTTTGATTCTTGGTCCAAATCTCCCTTAGGAGACAAATGTCCTGCAGTAGCTGAAAACATCAGTTGGAAGGAAAGTCCATTTCAATTGGAGGACTCTTCAGCAAGGGCCTATCGGGGTCAAGAGGCTGGGCTGGGCCTCGGGGAGGGGCTCACAGTGGTGGGAGCCACTGCTGCCCCAGTGGCCAGTTCAGCTCAGGAGCTTGGCTACACGCTTGAGAAGACGACGTCACAGGAAAGGCACAAACCACTGTGGGGCTCGGTGGGGCCAGAAACCACAGCAGGCTGTGACATCAGGAAAAGGACATGGTGGAAACAGCATTTGGAATGGACTTCCAAGAGGGGTAGTATTTTGACAAATAAAGAAGGAAAGCAAGAGAGATCTGCTCAGGAGAGAGCAGGAGAGCTTTGCAGAGGCAAAGAGGCACGAGGTGTGCATAGCGCAGTGAGTAACCGCCCCCCAGAGATGGCGAACTCGGGAGGGGAGAGCTGGGCTCTGTCCTCACCTCCTTCCCCAACCAGCTTCAAGTAGGCGGAGGCGGCATCTTATTCAGTACCCGACGGCAGCTGCAAGCCAGAGAGGGCTGCTCTCACCAGGAGCTCATCCACCGAATTCCCAACCGCCTCCTGGGAGGCTGATGCCACGGAGTGCTAGCAACGCCCAGCCCTGCTTGTCCGTGACCCCCGCTGTCTAATGCAGCGGCAACGGAGACCCGAGTCCTTTGCTTGGGGTATGCCTCACTGTGAGGCACGGCGCCTGCTTTCTTGAACGGAAACGCCCAAGTAGGAAATGAGCAGACACACAGGTTTAGTCTCATCTTTCCGCCGGGTTTGGCTATAAAAGCTTTGGGAGTCAGCCTTGTCTCCCCATCCAATCCATCTTCAGAATGCATCCTAAATCCAGTTTCTTCTCACTATCTTCACTGCCATCCTCAGCCCAAGCCCGAATCTCCCAACTGGTCTCCCTGCTCCCAATCTAACCCCAGAGTCTGTTTGCCACACAGTTTCATATTTTACCGTTTCTGAAACCACCGAGTGGCATCTCCTCACACTTGGCATAAAACCTGACATCCTTATGGTGGCCAAATAACATTGCCCTGACTGCCTGCCTTTCTCTCTGTCCTGCCCTGCTCGCTTCACTGTAATCACAAATGTTCAGGTGTTTCCAGGCCCCCACCAAGAGCCCAGCAGCCCCTCTAGCTGCTAGAAATACACTTGAACTCTGGCTCCCTTGCTCTTTCTTGAATGCAGTAAAAATGCTCCTGCCTCAGGCCCTTTGTACTTGCTGTTCCTTCTACCCGAAACCATCCATGCTTCAGATCCAAATGGGTGTCCCCCTCCTACCACCCCTTCAAGTCTTTCCCAATACCCTGCCTTGGTTGACACCCCTCCCTCGCCAGCTCCTTTTCATCCTGTTTTGGTTGCTTCCTAGCACCTAGCCTTGGCAGGCATTGCACATAGTATTTCCTGACTCCTCCTCTAGAATGCAAGCTTTGAGGGGGCAGAGTTTTCTGTTTCTTTTCTTTTTTTTTCTGTTTGGTTCACAGCAGCGTCACTGCATCTTGATGAGTGTTCGGCATATCATAACAGCTCACTATTTACTGAATGACTGAATACGGGCTAATCGGCAGGGTCTACCTAAAGGAGCCAGAGTCAGGAAGGAAGATGCACAGATGAGCAGCAGAGGCCAGAGGAGACTAGAGGGATGAGCTGGGCTTCCAAGGCTGCTCCAGGAGGACATCAAGACGAACCAGAACAGAAACTTACACATGAGAGAAAGGCCCTGGCTAGACATGCGGAAGTGGGATTTGGTGTGGCAGGGGCTAGAGAGGACAAAGTGGTGTGTGTGTCCCAAAGATCAGTTCCTGGGGCCCCTTCGCAGACAGTGACATTGGGTAAAAAAGCCAAGATAAGTTGTCATGGTTTCCAAGGGCTAGTTGCTTAGAAAGTCACTTTGCCAGGAACTCTGACTCAGCAACCTGGATGGCCCAGGAATCTGCAGCGCAATAGGTCTGTGAGCCACCGTACAGAGCACACTGCAGGCCCAAAGACTGGCAACGTCATAGCGGGATGAGGATTCTCTAACAAACACTGCACGTCTCCTCATCCGTGCCAAGGTCTTCACTGAGAAGCGAGAGCCAGGGACAGCCCAGCTGAGCTAAAGTAGTCCTGGGGTAGAGGTGGGGCCTGCAGAACAATCCAGGGGCACTGGAGGGAGGGACAAGGCAATGCAGGTGAGCACCAGGAGGATGAAGACATCAGGGTCACACTGTCACCTTCTTCACTCTGGAGTCAGCTGAGCACAATGCAGACAGATGCCTGCCCCAGACTTATCACCAAGCCAGTTCTCTCATCCTCTCAGCTTTATTTTCTCATTCACTCACGTATCCACCCCAAGAAAAACCAACAGTTCTGTGAGCCTCTGTGTGCCACTGATCCAGGACAGATGCACGGACAGAGCATCATTCCTGTCTCTCCAGGCACGTTCAGTTCGACCAGGAGACAGATAAGCAAGGGAACGACCTCAAAACAATAAGCCCTCCTCTCACACATTTGCAGGGATTTAAGAAGTGAATGTGAATTAAGAGATCTTACAGAGCGGTGAGTCAATGAAATCATTTCTGCCTTGCTTGCTTGCTTGTTTGCTTGCTGAGAGATGCTCCTAATTTTAAAAATAAGTGTTGATAGGGCCCAGTGAATCCCAAGATCAGGGTTATTCCAAGTGCTATATTCCAGGCCTGGGGACCACTGCCTTAGAGAACCAGTGCCAGGCTGAGACACAGAACAGGGCGATCCCTGGGAGCAGTGAGAAGGCCCCACCCCTACCAGAACTGCAAAGCACAGATGACCTCAAATATGTCCCTGCAATGCACAGATAATCTAACACCTGGAAGTGCAATGCACAGATAACCTAAAACCTTCTCTGAGTCTTTGGTTTCAATCCCCCAACTCAACCAAGCGTGTGATCAGAGCTGCTGACAAGCAGCAAGCGGGAGGCATTTAAATTTCATCTCCTTTCATTTTCCCATCCACCTCCTCACAGGACTGCCTACATGCAGGGACAGCCCTCCCCGAAAGATGGCCAGAGAGCAGGCAGCAGGAGAGAAACATCAGTAGGCCACTGCTGGGGGGTCCGAAAGACCCAGCCTGCCTCCTCTGAGAGTCAGAGCCGCTTGGGTCTTGGATGTTGTAATTATTACTGTGTTTTGAAAAGGACACACCATTCCTAAAATCACTTGATGACCACTGCTCTGGTCCACCCAGTCACTTTACAGATGAGGGACGGCATGTGAGTAGGGGAGACGACAAGTCCAAAGTCCTGACTCCAACACCATCATCTCAATATGGCAACTAAAACAACAAAACAAAACAAAAACGAAAAAGACATTATTTGTCTGATCAAATACTTTGTTGCCCGGTCTGGGAAATGGGGCTAATACTCTCAAGTAGCTTATCTGACTGAGGGCAACACACTTACCAGGAACGCTGTCAACTTGGCATTTCCAGAAGGAACCTCTGCAGTGAAGGGTCAGCTGCTCATTGCAGCATTTTAAATTGGCAAATTCGGTCCCATATAGCCTGATATCATTCAAGTAAGCTAAGAGATGGGATGTTCTTGAGAGTGTAAGTGGATCTGAAATTTTAACAAAGACTAATAAATACACAGCACACCCAGGGAACCCTAACTTGGGTCCAACCAACAGGCATCTGTACTCACTCACTAGGTCCTGTGGGCCGGGCAGGAGGCTCTGCCCTGGTAAGGAACGATGCCGGCAGGGTTCTAAGGCAGAATTGGGTGAACTGGATTTTTGGGAAGCTGGCTCCCTGAGGTCAGGTTGCCCAGCCATTCACACCACAGGGAGGGCAACTCCGGCATTTGGAAAACACAGAATGGCGTAAACTCTGATAGTTCTGCTCCCAGGGGAGCAGGAGTTGGGGCTGAATGTGGTCTGGAAGCCGGACAGCACTGAAGAAAAGCCCCAAGCCATGGAGCTCTGGCTGGGAACCCCTTTGCACAAGTGTGTCAAGGACAAAAGGAAATGGATATTTGGGTCACTATTCCACTGGGGACACTGGGACTGGCGGGGCTCAGACACACTACCCTCAAATGTGACACCTTGGCAAGGGAGGAAACAACAGAAGCAGGGCCACGCTCATCTTCCCTTTGTCCTAAGTCCGTCCCTGGAGGGCTGCCCTCTCCCTGCCTGGGGAAAAGGAACATTCTTATCTCTGAGGACACAGGGACACAGAGAAGAATCTAAGCCAACAGGCCTTGCTAAAGCCCCTCTACCTAGATTATTATTACTATTTCATAACCCCTTTGTCCAATCCTACTGTTTTCAACTATCATTCTTCATCAAAACTATTCATAGAACCATATAAATTTGTTTGGGGGACCTTCATTTCCAAAAGTACCATAACACATAACATTTATATTAGATGAATTTGCAGGCTATTCTCTTGCTACTCTTTTGGCATAGGGGCCTCAGCCATGAACCTAAAGATGGTTAAGAAAGAAATTCTTTCTCCCCTATGAGAAAAAGTCACCCCAGTCAGAGGGCTGTCTTGAAGGAGCGCAGAACACAGTGGAAACAGATCTTGCCTAAGCAGTCCCTGAAATGCGGAGTGAGGATAGCACCTTCCCACTTGAGAGCTATTGACAATGAACCTAGTGTCCTGGATACTTACTTGATGGAAAAGTCATATGATCACCCTACTTACAGGGCCTTTTTTCATGAGACAATAATTTAAAATACTATATTTTTGTTTTAGCAAAATTTTTGGTATACACCAAGGATGGCAAAAAATTGAAACACCAGTCCACTTTCCACTTCCAGACCCACAGCAGACATTGCAAATGGACCACAGCTCACTTTCTTACTGATCCAGTTCACCTCCCACTTCCATACCCAAGCAGACATAGCTAACAGACTTCAGTTTCACTGACTGTAGACAATGCCGTGGAGTCTTCTCATAACATTTCTCCAGACAGCTAAGAAAATGAGTTGACACATGAGCCAATCCTGATTTTCTGTCACCGGTCTACACTTCATCTGCCCAGTACATCACTCAGGAAGGGTTCAACTTCCTTTGCACATGAAGACAGAGCCATAAAAACTCTGCCCTGGCTGCACCTAGGCATTTGTCTTGGCCAAAGCCAAGACCATTATCTCATTTCTTTGGGGATTGGCAGTGGATCCTGGCCAGGATGCCCGGAATCCAACCAACATTCCTGACTTCCAGTCAGACCAAACCAACTTGAGTTCCAAGTTCTACTTAGAGTCCTATATTTGGTTGTTTATATTGCTCTAAGGAACAATCTATGCAGTGGGTTGCTATAATTCTAGGCCCTCCACTTGGCTTTATGGATCAAGTTTCACTAGCTTTTTTCCCCTCATAGATTTTGGCAGTGGCAGAAGGCACATTTGAGATAAATTCTGCTTAAATTTAACATGATGCTTCCTAGAATTTTATTTCTTGATATTAGAGGGGAAAATCCATCTATATGGACAGTGGGTTAGGAAACATCTTATTACAAAAGTATGCAATGAATGCTGAACATTTTCACTGTGATAGGACAGGGTAACATAGTATATAACCTGAAACAGAGGACATGGAACTTTATAAAATATTCCTCACCTCCAAAAGGGGAAGGAGTAAGACAGGAAGGCTTAAAAGGCCAATGGCATGTTTTCCAAAACTGGGCTGACTCCAGGGTGTTAGGTGTAATGCTGAGAGGCAGGTGATATGAAGGAAGGTGCATGGGGGTGGTTTGGGCCACTGTTAGTGAGGCCTCAAAGAAAGTCTGTTGGGTGATGTGGGAGAGCTTCCCAGAGGGGGAGACGTACAACATCTGCTTGAATCCATTTATTTTTAAACTATATTTTATTGAGCACTTACTATGTATGATGCACTATTCTCTAGGCCAAGAATAAAATAAACAAAACTTTATGAACATACGTAGAGGCATTAACAGTGTTTTTTGGGGGAGGGGTGAGATCATTGGTCTTCAGTCCCCTTTGGTCCACTCATATTTTCTAATTTATCTATAATAGGCATGAATTTCTTTATTAATGTCAAAAATATTACTTAAAAATTAAATATTAAATAGAAGGCACCTGGATATATGAGATGAGGTAATGGGCTTCTCTAGGACCCAGAGTCTCTGTCCAATTGAATTGTGAAAGTGAGGGACAAGGGAAATCAAGTTACCTGGTACGGCCTTCTCTCCAGTGAATTTACAGCTGTTGCCAGGTGAATTGGGACTATGGGTGGGGGGAGCCAACAGCAGAGTGGCTTGCCACCTGACGCTTCATTCAACATGGGCTTCGTCTCCTTACCAGGAGAACTTTTTAGCACTACTAAGCTTTTCAGTTAGTTTGCTCAAACCCTCTGAAATAATTTGAATACCTTAATAATTACACACACTAAAAAGGGAGAAAGAGAATACTGTGCTTTTACAGTAAGATTCTTTCCTGTTCAAATTACAAAAGAGAAATTTTTTCTTCTTTTTTTTTTCAAAATTAGTTTCAAGATAATATAGGAGGAGAGAATAAATGTCAAAAGTAAAAAAGACCGTATGATTCATTCAAATGATATCAATATCAATAGGCACTCTTCAAGCAAGCTATTTTCTTTGCTTTCTTTAAGCAAGTTAACTGTCCCCCCTCTTTTGAAAGTGAATTATAACCGTCTGTTGGACATTTGTGACAGGACCTCTTTTTTTAAACTAATAGGGATATGACAGACCCACTCTTGACCCTCCTGTTAGTGACCAGTAAACATGTATGATCAGTACCCTCGTTTTGAAAGAAATCAAACTAACATCCTTGTGCAAATCTCAAGGAACTCACAAATTTTCAGTACAGGACTGGGATACAGAAATGGAAAAAAGATCAGAGCAAGGTTGAAACTACAACCAAGACATAGCCCTCAAAAGGACCATTTGTCACGGCTCACCTGTGGCAAGAAAAGAACTCTACCAACAAACTCTTTAGAAAGGAACTACCTCAAAGTTCTAGGCAAAACCAGGACAATGCACTTTTACAGACGCCCTGAATAATGCTGATCCTGTATCAAGATGCAGTTACTTATGCGTAGGGTTACAAAACAGGCACACATAAAGGAAAAAATGGAAAGACTGGGCCAGAAAAACCCCATCTGATGTGAACAGAGCCAATTAACTGAGTCTAGAAGTATTTATTTCATTTTCACACCTTCCAGCCTCTCAAAATGCAGAGATGATTAGACAAAGGGACAGGCGAATGTTGCTGTTGTGAATGATTTGTCCTCTAAGAACCTGGATGCCCCATAGGTGTCTTCAAAAAGAGCCATTCACTCCTTTTCTAGCAATAACTTGGGCTATTTGTTCCATGAACAATTTACTGATTATCTTCAATATGCAAGGCATCATGCAGGATACAAGAACAGAAAAACATGAGAGTTCACACCCACTGAAAAGAAGACAGGCAACAACAACTAGCATATATATCCAACAACCAGGGTATAATCACATGTGAAAGTAGACTCAATGCTAAACAGATTCAGAGTAGGTCAAGATCAATGAATGTATGGCAGGCAGAACTCTCCAAGGGGAAAATAGTACTAATGCTATTCACGTAACGTCCTCCGAAGGGAAGGATGGACTGGCTAGTCAGAAAGAGTATTTGAAGGAGTCTGAATTTATTTAGAAGTGCATTTTTTTTTCACCTAGAACTACCAGATAACATACGGCAGAGAAATGTCTGAGTAGATGGATGGATGGATGATAGAAGTAATAGCTATCATTTGATTCACATCTCCTAGCACAGTGGTGGTGAATCTACAGGCACGTGTGCTAAGCAGGCTGTTTGTACCACTGAAAGCTCTAAAAGGTTCGCCATCGCTCTTCTACCAGAAGGTGGAAAACCAAATGCCTGGAGACCACACAGGTAGCTTTAATCAAACTACTCTGTGTGTGCCAGCCGCCATTCTGGGTATATCACATGCATTAGTCTGCTTGGAAGATATGGATGTTATCCCATCATGGCGATGAAGAGACAAGGGCTCAAGCAAGTTAAGGCTTTGCAGGTTTAGTAGATTGGCAGAAGTCACACATCCAGCAAAGGTAGAGCGGCAACTCCGACTCTGAGTAGGAAGTTCACGGCCCCAGCCTTTCCCTTTGACCTCCCCGGGAACAGACACAAGTCTGCTCTCCAGCAGGGGCACAGCGGCTTCTGAGGCTAGGCTTTTTCCACACCAAACAGCCCCTGCTGGGCTTCAGCAAATTGGTGCCAGCAGAATGCAAGGACAAGGGAGGTTTGTTTTTGTTTTTTTTTTTAAATCCTCTTAAAATATCTACAATTTTAAATGTTAAATGCCTGGATTTTTTTCAACTACTGACCACAAATTCAGTCTCTCTGCAAACTCAACAAAACCATCTTCAAGGAGCTCAGCTCCCGGGCTTCCCAAGGGCTACCTCCACCTTAGGCTTCACCAAGGATCATTTCATTTGTGTCGTTTCACTTTTCACAATAACCCTGTGGAGGAAGTGTTACCGTATCTGATGTGTGGTTGAAGGAGAATAAGCAACTTGTTGCAGGCGTGCCTATTGACAAGAAGAGGACTTTGCCTCGGAGTCCTGGCCCTTGGCAAGAAAGCTGGCTCCTTGAGCCCCACGACACTGGTCAGAACCCTTCCTGTACCCTGACTCTGCAATTTGCTGGACAAAGAGCTGCCTTTTGACTTTTGTTTTTCCTACGACAATCTAGCCATCTCTAGGAGGGGTCATGGGCTAAGTATTCGCTGCACCTTGTCAATGCATTAAACACAAGGTCATTAAATACATGCTCAGTGCACCTTGTGTTTAATAAATGTGTGTTTGAAGGACTGAACCAGATCCTTTCCACCGAGGAGTGTTTGTCAGGCGAGGGGTGCAGACAGCCAGAAATGGCAGCAAGGTGCGACGCTATGAGGGGGAGCAAGCCCCACACGGAAGCACAGGCACTAGTCTGTCACATGGATTTGCCCAGAACTGGTATCGGAGGATGTACTCCTCTTCTGACAGACTTGGCAATGAGATGAACTCAGACTGCCCAACGCTTTCTCCAAGGCTCTCAGCTTGCGAGAGAGGGAAGTTGGGGAGGAACTCTGAGTTTTTAACTTCAAGAGTCTCTTTTACTGTGTGGGGGCCAGCAACAAGCTCAATAAAACTCCCTCCTATTCTGACCTTGCAAGCTGTGCATATGAATTTACTGTGGAGCTTTAGACACTCACACACAACCTCTAAGAAAATTCTGGGAGGAGCCTTTAAAAAGAATCTTGACTCTTAACTAAATCAGTTTCCATTGCCCCCCTCCAGAGGGGAACAGAGAAATACATAAGGAAAATCAAATCACCCACCATCTCGCCAGCCAGAGAAAACCACGATTTTAGATTGCTTTACTCTTTTCCAGAAATGTGTGTGCGTGTGTGTGTGTGTAGTATTTTGCATTCAACTGAGATCACACTATATATGCAATTTTAAGCTGGCATTTTCACTTCTTTTATCTTAAACATTTTATTATACCATTATAATTTTTCAAAGACTAACATTTTAAGAACTTTATAATACTACAACAAATGGACCACCATCATTTATTTTATTAATTCTATTGTTGGGAATTAAGTTCACGGTCCATTTTTTCACTATTGTAGATGATGCTCTGATGAATATAAAATTGCCATTATTTTCAATTGGTTCTTCAAGATGTATTTATAGAAATGGAATCAGTGAGTGACAGGCCATGCTCTTTGAGCTTCTTTATATTTATTGCAAACATACTTTCCAAAAAGGTTGCAGCAATTTACACTAAAATTGTATAATTAAAAAAAAATTGTCCCTTCTTCTCTCCTAACCTTGGAATCAAATGCTATTCTAAAGGGTTGGGGCTCCCTCCCCTTGTGTCTCACTGAACAATACTTATTCACTGACTGCAGATGTGTCTTCCCAACAAAGCCTTCCTTTCCTTTCCTTTTTGACTAGCAAGTAAACGTGCAATGCTGCTAAAAGATGCAAAAATGCTCTTTATTGTTTTTAAGGAACCTCTGGTGAGTAGGTTGCTGTGAAGTTCCATGAAATGGCTGAATTTATCCCAGTGGTATAAACCAAGACGAGCAGGCCTGAAGGAAAAGCATTCCATTTGAAATGGCAGCAGTGATTTAGAGCTGTGTGGCCAAAATGCCCATTAGCTGTTTGTCGGGAATATTTTTAGAAAGTGCAGAACCAGACGGTAAGGAGAACTGATGCGACAGTGTCATTCTCGCCCCCGGAACCTGCCGGCAGCCTTCAGAAGCTGCGCAGAGGCCCCGTGCTCTTTGCACTGACACACCCAGCACACACTTCCCAACCACACAAAGCGCTCCACCCAACAAGGGCGCACCTGTGCCCAGATTTACCAAGATTCTTCGCTTACTGCAGGTAAAGAATTTCTGTTATCAGACCCTGCAGACACGAGAAAGTTGGAGAGTACAGCTGCGAACTCCATCTGGGGTGAGAAGGACCACCATTTTCTTAGCTACCTGGAACGAAATGATTCTGGGAAAAAATCCCATGATCTAAATGCAGCGTGGATTTACTAGCTTGCAGTCTCTGCAACATTCTAAAAATGTAATTTTCATTGCTGCTCTTCAGGGCTGCTATCTTCCCTAGTGACTGAAGCGTGTTCTTAGTAGCCTTAGGTGACCCTAAGCAAGGTACACACCCTCCCTGGACCTCAGTTTCCTCATGAGAGAAGTGGGCCGATAGCAACGCCAGCCTCCCAGGGGTTTTGTAAGAATGAAATGAAAGAATCCACGTAAAGCACTAAGGAGAGCACCTGGTACCGGTATAGATCAAAAGCAGATTTATCCAGCTATAAATTATTGGCATACTTTTCTTTTGGACACCACTGCTTTCTAGCCTCCCCACTAGTGAAAGGGAAAGAAAAGAGATGAAACCTAAAGAGCCCCATCTGCACTATTTTCACCATTGCTGTAAGCCATACAAGGGGAGGAGGAATTTGGAACAGGACCTTAAAATGAAATTACTGAATGCCCTGTGGCTATTCCGGTCCCCATTCAGCATCTCTCAGAAGATGGGAAGATATACATGGGGCACGCACTAGTGTGGACTTGGACAGCAACAGGACTTCCCTTGGTCCTAGTCTGCCTGTTCCAACAAGGAAGACTGACACGATGTGTGCACGATGGCTGAGTCCATCCCACTTCTAAGGGGTCGGTGGACATTGCTTCTATGAAGGTAGCACTGCAGAGCTGCATCATGCCCAATTCTGCCATTGGTTGAGCAACTTGCTTTCCTCGTGAAATACGGTGACTGAATTAGGGGTAATCGTTAAGCTTCTTTTCAGTCAGATAGGCTTTATCCTCAAAGCATTTTTAAGATCTAAAGTATTTTTTCCTGCAGGTTTTTTTTGGGTACAGTGAATTGAATGCAGGGGTGTTCCATGTCCCCAGCCCTTCAAATTCTTTTTAAAATTTTATTTTAAAACAGGGTCTTGCTAAGTTGCCTGAATAGAACTTGAGCTTGCAATCCTCCTGCCTCAGCTTCCCTAAATACTAGGATTACAGGCATACATCACCACACTTGACCTCTTTTCTTCCTTATGTTGTAGACATTCACACCAGGGTAGGCAAATGAATCAAAGAGAGTTGAACAATTAAGTCGAAATAAGGTTATATGGTTGCTGGTAAACTTGTGAGATTTACTGTAAAATCCTGCATCAAAATCCTGGGTCAGGTCCATAGGTATGTACTGTTACTCACAACCAAGTGCTAGGACAGGTCGCACACAATACTGTGGTTCTGCCAGCCCTGAATGGACTTCCAGGCAGAACAGAGCCGTGATGAAAAAGAAGATAAGCCAAAAGCAAGGATGATTATTGATTAATTTAATGATATTCTCTGGTGTTTACTTACAAATGTATGGTAAATCACTAAATGTTTTATTGAGTAACATTTCCCATCCAGTAAATAGCTGAAAATTCATATAGTGAAACACAAGATACTGTTAGCATCACTTCCATTTTAGATCATTTTAATTTATTGCATCCCTCTCCCTACCTGGAGTGGGCACCTTAACAATTTTACTCTTAAAACTGTCACCTTGGAACTCCTTGGTGCATTTTATAGCTTGGAATTTTTTCAATACAGACTTTGCATAAAATGGGTAACGGGAAGTCATTATTGGCCTCTTCTTGGTTATTTCTAACAGGCTAGTGAGCTCCCTCCAAGCTATATGATTCTGTTGCCGACACTCCTGCCTCATAGCTTTGAAAGAGCGTCAAAATCTATGTAGCAGGAGAATGGGGGGTGCAGCACTAAGTGCCACCTCTCAGGCTATCCCAGGCAAAACCAGTGTCAGTGTATGAGCCACTTGGCCCACGGAAGTGTCCCGTATTACATCTGGTAAGAATAAACAACCAACAACTTCAAAACTAATTTCTTCAGCTCATCCCTTGAACCCAGGGACCGCTTTGAACACCCTCTTGCTCCCTTCCCCATCACTGAGACATAATACGTGACACCCAAAATTTGAAGGAGGAGAGGTGACAGGATGGCGGAAGGCCATGGCAGAGGAAAGAGTACTTAACCTGTAGCACCCAGGAAGCAGAGAGAGAAGGGAGAAGTTGGGGGCAAGATGCTATTGAGGAGTACAGTGCCCCCATGACCCAATCACCTTCCCAAAACATGAGGTTTGGGGGGGATATTTTTGATCTAAACCATAACACCGACCCAGCCCCTGCTTTGAAGCTGTTACCAGGTCCATCAATCAGGGCTCACAAAGAGACTGAGCGCTACATCCGAGTATGTCTAACGGTTCCAATCGACCTGCTCAAACACCCCCAACTGACCTGTTTTAATCAGCCAGAGCCTTTGGGGAAAAGGATAGAAACCAACCTGAAGAGCAGAAGAAGAACAGGTGTGTAAATGGCTCCTGTGTGTAAATGGCAAGTGCATGAGGAATTGTGTTACTGGAATTCACCATAAAATAGAGATCTCTGCTGCCTGTTCTGTTTCCTAGCACCTACCTCCTAAAACCCTTGGGATGGTCCAAGGAAGTGTCTTTTTATATACTAATGAGATTACTGGTTCCCAGGGAACCAACCATGTCATTAGAGGATTGGAACTTTCCACCCCGCCCTACTGCACTCCCAATATCTCGGGAGGGGAGGGGGCAGAAGGTTGAATTGTCACCAACATCTAGTTATTTATTCAATTATTCCTATGTAGTGAAGTTTCCATTAAAAAAAAAGGACAGGGTTTAAGAGAGCTTTTGCAGGGGATTTAGCTCAGTGCTTAGAGCGCTTGCCTCGCCAGCACAAGGCCCTGAGTTCAATCCCCAGCACCAAATAAATAAATTAATTAAAAAAAGAGAGAGAGAGCTTTTGCATTGCTGAACATGTGGAAATTCTAAGAGGGCAGTGTACTCTGAAAAGGCAAGGAAGCTCCATGCTCCTTCCCCCTGCCTTGTCCTCAGCATCCTTTCATCTGGCTGCTCATCTATATCCTTCATCATGTTGAATTATAAAATGAAGTGGTAAGCATAAGTGAATCTTCTAGAGTTCTGTGAGCCATTCCAGCAAATTATTAAACCCAAGGAGGAGATCATGGGAGCCTCAATTTTAATAGCCAGAGAGAGTCCGAAGTATTGGTAAAAAAACTGAGACTTGTGATCAGCATCTGAAATGGGGGCAGTCTTGTGCAATTAAACACTCAACTGTGAGTCTGATGCTAACTCTAGGTAGATGGTATCAGAATTGAATTACATGTAAGACACCAAGCCGGGGTCACTGGAGAATACATGTGAATGAAGAAACTCACACTTGGTCACAGAAAAGTTCTGTGTTACGTATAGGAAGAACAAATCAATTCGCTCCTTCCTGCATTACAGGAGTGGATATAGCTTTCAGCACAGCTGGACTCACATACCCTGTCACCAGGAATTGTGAATTTTCTGTCTTCAGTACTGGCTTCATTCCCAGTCGGCACTCTGCACATTGTAGCAAAGACAGCCATTGGCAGCTAAAGCTTTTCTCCGACTAGCTTAGAAACCCCAAGTGAGAGCAAGTGCTTCTTTCCCAGTGGTTCTAGAAAACGTCTTAGGGTGGATTCTTGGTCTGACTTGAGTCACATGTCCCTCGCTTAACCAGTCCCTGACTACACACTCACTTTTGGGGGCAGAGGCTGCCTCAGATAGCACATGGACTGAGAATGTCAGGGAGACAAAAATCAAAGATAACCAAACACGATGCTTCACTGTCTGAACCATATTAACCCCCAGGAACTCTCTTTCTTCAGTTTGATGAATACTAATTAATATGTGAGATTCTGTTGAGTCACAAAGAGTTGTTCCAAATGGAGAATCAGAACACTAGCAGGATAGCTCGCTTGCTTTTTACACTGCTAGCATCACTACCTGAAAGTAACCTACCTAAAAGCTACCCACCTACCTGAAAGTAATAAATATCCTAATTTCCAACACCTTAAGTAAGTTTGGCCAGTTACTGTATTTCACATAAAAGAAATCACATAGCATGTACTATTTTGTGATTGTGCACTCTTCCCTATATATATTATGTCTCAGTAAATGGTTTTAAAAAATAGCTTCTCCTGCTTTTCCCCATCCTATCAACATCAAAAACTAAAATTTTCAAGGACTTTCTCAACCCTCTCAGAAATGGCCTTCTCTTCAATTGAAACAATCTCTAGATAGCCAATTCTTTCAGCATCTGTGGTAAACCACAGGTAGCCACGATCATAGGCAGTGGGGCCTGTGTGAGGGACTTGCTGTGTTTTTTTGCCTTCTGCCTACTTCTCCCAACCTCCCAGCCTCAGCTCCACCCTCTAACAGGTGGGTATTTGGAAAACAGCATCCTTCACTGGTCTTCGCTGAATGGCAGAGGTGGACAGGGGCAGCTGTCAATCAAGCAGTGGTCTGCCAACAAACCTTCCAAGGCTCGCGTATACATAACAGACACAGTATCTTTGGATCATTCCAGAATTCAGTTTAGAGTCTCCCTTAATGAATGATGAAAATAACAAACTCTTCTTCCCTCACCTCTCTACGCTAAGGCTTATCTGTGGAGAAACCTCAAGAGTCTACAGATCCTATATGGAACAGAACTAGAGAAAGCTATCAGGTGGAACTGCCCATAAAAAAAAAATGGCTATTCTTGGGAGGTAGAACTGTGCATGAGAAGGATGGAGGCATTTCTGTAAGGTTTGTCACAGACAGGTTTCCCATAATGTGCAAAAAGCTGAAAGATTATTTCTAACACTTATATTTCATGAGTCTCGCAAAGTCCTGGTTGAGCCTAAAAGCTAACCAGGAGCTAAACCATTGAAACCAATGCTGATTCCTCTAAAAGTTAAAACACAGAATGACCTAAGTTAAAACACAATATGACCTAAATCTATACCCAGAAGAACTAAAAATAGGTATTCAAATGAATACTTGCACATGAATTTTCATAGCAGCACTATTCATAACAGATAAAATGTGGAACAACTCAAATGTCCATCCACAAATGAATGGATAGAAATGTGATATATTCATATGAGATAGAATATTATTCAGCCATAAAAAGGAACAGAAGTCTGATATATGCTGCAAAACAGAGGACAACATTATGCTAAGAGAAAGAAGTCAGACACCACAAAAAGCTCCTATTAAGATTCCATTTATGTGAACTAGCTAGAATAGTTAAATCCACAGAGACAGCAAGTTAGTGGCTACCGGGGGCTTGGGAGGGCAGCACCAGAGGAGTTCTCTGCTTCACGGACAGAGGATCTCATCTAGGAATGTTCTGGACCCAGACAGAAGTGGCGGCTGCACAAACGGCGAATGTACTAAAAGCCAGCCAAGTGTACACAGTGAATCCCTGACTTATGAACGAGTTCTATTCCAGGAGAATGTCTGCAAGTTGGACTCATTTGTAAGTGTGACAAAATGAGTCTAATACGCCTTTGACACAAATATACCATGTAGGCCGCTTTGTGCTTCCTAGCAGTCCCCTCCACATCACCACTGATTCTTCTCTTGTGTCTGGGCATCCTGGGCTCTGACTGAGCACCGCGGTACTGCACACTATTGCCCTGTACAGTAAGCACAGAGCAGCACACTGTGACAATGTCCCCCAGACACGTGAGCTACCTCTGTGATGTGTTTGCATCTACAAAACGAGAGGTCTGTTCTTATCTGTGAATGTTCACAACTTGAATGTTTGTAAGTCAGGGATTTACTGTTCTTTTAAACGGTTAATTCAACCTTTATAAAAATAAATAAACAAGACCAATACTGAATGGGCGGGCTCTGTGCTGCCTCGGGTACCCGGGCTGCCAGCAAGTCTGGTGGCCCTACCTTTCTGGGTCTCTTAACCAGGCATACCCAATCCATAACTATTTTCTGGATTTAGAAATTTAAAGCAAAGCAAAACAACATCAATAAAAACAGCAGCCATCCTGAAAAGGCTCCTGAGCCTTCAAATACCAACCTCCAGACTAGAACAGGAGAAAGAGACATAAATCAACCACTGCAAGTCAAAGGCCAAGGAATGTAGGCTCTAAAATACCCTGGAAGCTTGAACAGGCAGAAGAAATACTTTCTTAAACTGGAAATAAAGCAAAGGAATTCACTTCAGACCGATAATGATACACATGACCTTGAAAGACACAACTGGATTTGAAGGTCTCATAATCAACTATTCCACTTAGGCAGACTCAGCAATTGCTCAGGCCTGGGAACTATCTATCACCCAAACATCCTCCTTTGCTCACAGCCTCTCTCCCTTTTCAAAGCAAGAATACATCAAGTGTTTTAACATGTTTTAAAGTGCAAATAATTTCATGGCCCACCCTGGGACACAGCCGATGACTTTCTCATTTGGAGACTCATTTCAGGACCCTGTGAAAATGCTGGTCTTCTAGGTGTGTGGTGTGAGAGGACTCCCTTCACCAGGTGGAGATTTCTTATACTAACACACATGTGTACACACACACACACACACACACACACACACACACAGAGCAACTGGTGCTGGGTTTCTTGGAGCAGATATTTCTTGCTTGGCTGAATGGTCCTTACAGCAAAACAGAGAGCTGACCCTGCCCTATGGCCCAGCTCAAAAGAGATATATGTCATGGTGGAATCACATGCTGCTGTGGTTAGGTCCTGCAGAAAGAGGAGGGATGAGTACAAAAAGTGCCTGTACTACCTCAAGTACCTCTCAAGAGAGCCATGCCTGGTGGGGCTTAAAATTAGAAGGCTACAAGAAATAATTCATCCCCAGAGCTGAGCTGTAAGATAGAATTTCCAGTCCTTAAGAGGTATGCAGGGAGTTTTCACTCCTCCTCAAACACTAAGATCTTGTCAGAAGTGCACAGGAGTCAGGGAAATCAAACAGCAAATAGCTATTAAGCATCAACTCTTGGTATGACACTTGAGGTGTGAAGGGTTATAAATTGCACACTTGTCCTCTTGGAGTCTAGAATCTCTTTGGGTGAAGCCACGTGTACCAAAGACAGATACATCTACTTTGTAAAAAGAACCTGCAGGTGAAAGAAAGTGTCTTAAGTTGGTGGAGGGATAGAAAGAGTTGGGGACAGAATAGCAAAATTCTTTTTAACCAACTATTCCTCAGAGAGAGAACTAATATTTAGAATATATGAAGATCTCAAAAAATTAGATTCCCCAAAATAAAAGACCCAATCAAAAAATGGGCAATTCAAATGAATAAACACTTCACAGAAGAAGTACAAATGGCCAATAAATACATGAAGAAATGTTCAACATCACTGACCATTAGAGAAATGCAGATTCAAACAACACTAAGATTCCATCTTACCCCAGGAAGAATGGCATCCTAGAGCAACCAAATGATAACAAATTCTGGTGAAGGTGCAGAGAAAAAGGGACTCCTCTGCATTGTTGGTGAGGACATCAACTAGTACAGCCACTATGGAAATCAGTTTGGAGATTCCTCAAAAAACTAAAACTGGAAATTCCACTTGATTTAGCTATTCCGCTTCTAGATATCTTACCAGAAAGAGTTAAAGACCCCATATTACAGTGATAAATGCACACCCATGTTTACAGCAGCATAATTCATCACAGCTAACTCTTGGAAATGGGCTATTGGTCCATCAACAGATAAATGGGTACAGAAAATGTGATATTCACACACCATAGAGTACTACTCTGCCATAAAGAAGTCTCCTACACTGTGACATTTGTAGGAAAATAGATGCACCTTGAGAATATAAAGTGAAATAAATCGGACACACAAGCTTAAATATTGCATGGTTTCTCTTATAAACAAAAAGAGCAAAATAAAAGGTAGATAATAAAAAGTGGGAAGCTAGATCTTCCTCAGCTGGGAAGGGAATCAAGTGATGAAGGGATGGAGGAGGGGGCAGGGAAAGGGGATCAAAAAAGGAATTAAGATTCATTATTACACATACCAAGTCCATACATGGAATATAAATATTATGTACTGCAGACATGTACTACTACAAGTTCTAAAAAAAATTTTAAAGAGAGCTGGGGACAGAACTTTACTTCACCTTCCTATCATGTAGTGCAAAAAGCAGCTCGTGAAGGCCCACTGAGCTAAGTTCAAAGATCATCTCCATCCTGTATAGGCTGTGAGACCCTACTAAGGTGCTAAATCTTTCTAGACTCTACCTTTCCATCTGTAAGATGGGTGTCATGCTGCCTATTTTGCAGGGTGATCATGAGGATTAAGTGAGATATATACATATATAACTATACATTACTATAAAATATATATTATGTGCTTAATATATAATATAAACATATAAATATATAAACATAGATATAAGCACATATATAAACACATAATATGTATTATGTTTACATATAAATAAAATGAGATATAGAGCAACAAATGAGATATACAAATAGACCATAGAATATGTACAGTGCATAATCATTATAACATAAATACCACATCATATAGAAATGAATTGGTAATAATTCACAAAAATAACTATGAATCGGAGGCTAAGTATGCTGTATACACTATCACAATCCCCCTAACAATCCTACTATTAAAAGTCTTACAATTTCATAGACATTGCCTTTGTTAAGGGAAACTAATCTGTAGCCAAGAAACATGTAAATCTCTGAATTTCTCCAGGCCTGCTAATGCTGCGATGATATCTCTTTTAGTTACTTTTGTCTCATTGCTGAGACAAAGTATCTGCCACCCAAAGTTAAGTGAAGGGAGGTTTATTTGGCTTACAGTTCGTAGAGGTTTCAGTTCACAAATGGCCGGATCCGAGGCAGGATGGCACGGCCGACAGGCAGAAGGCAGCAAGATGAACAAGGGAGTAAGCAGGGGGGTAAGCAAGAGGCCTAAACAGTTTCTTCCTGCGCCTTATATCTTATCCAGGCTGCCAGGATCAGGGCGGTGCCAAACCAATCGGTGGACTGATTTAGTAATACACGCCCTTAATCCCAGCATCATACACTCTAGATCCAGCCACCTCTGATCCAGTCCCCTCTTACCACATGAGGCTTTGGGGGAACGTCTAGACACAAACCGTAACAATATCACATGCGGTCATGGTGATCTTTACCCCACACGAGGAGTGTCCAAAAACAAGAGCTCTTCAGCATTTTGGCAGTCAGGTGATTTGCATCAGGGTGTCCAGCTTAAAATATCCCACTTTCCTTGTTCTTCTCTGAATTCTTTACATTTAACCTATTATTTCCCTTAGGGCATTTTCTCAAAAGGTGTGTGTGTGTGTGTGCGTGCGCGCACACATGTCTCAGAAGGGTCGCCGGGGAGGACCCTGCCGGTCCAGGCCAGGAGATGCTGCCAAACCTCTTACAATGCACAAGAAGGTCCCCTGCCCCCACAACAAAGAATTATCCTGCCCGAAAGGTCACTAGTGCTAAGGTTGAAAAATCCTGCCTCAGAGGCCGGGAGACGGTCTTAGATTTCTTTGATCCCTAGATAATAAGTTATCGTCTCCTACCTGCTCTTAAAACAAGAGTCCAGCTTCACTGAACACAGGGTGGCAGATGTGCACGGACGATAGTACTGAAGGAAATAAAGATTTCAGCCAGCCATGCTCTCGGAGGGGTCCAAAGACATCTTACAAGATAAGCAGACAGCAAGTCAGCGCCTGCTCTCTGCAGGGTAGCCCTCCCCCGGCTCTTTACCGTCTGAATGGCGGACATCTTTCTGGGCCAAGCCCACGCTCTACACCACAGTGGACTGTGCAAGGCAAAGCCTCATACAGGATGGTTTCCGCACAGCCTCAGTCCTTCTGATCTGCTGAGGAGGAAAAAACTGTCCGAGCAACTTTTTCACCTGGCTCTCTCGTCTCCATGTCGACCCTCCTTTTGCCAAATGAAACTACACCATGCTGCGCAAGATGCTACTACAGCACACATTTGGCCACAGGCAGAGATGGACATCAGCTCTGGCCCGTGAGATAATCCACAATGGGCCCTCTACAGGCCACGTTCTATAGAGGAGCAAAGAGAGACTCAGGAGAGAGTGTTTCCTGCAGTTACACAGCTCAGGGAAGGAAGCAGAACTCCAACGCCGCATTCCTGCTTCCAAGTTGACTGCTCTTTCCACTCCACTGCACATCCATAGGGAAGGCCCAGGAGAGTTGCGTTATCATTTACCACTCACGCGGCAGGGAGTGGAGATCCAGACAGCTGGAGAAGAAACCTGTGAGCCAGGCTGAATTTACTGAGACACAGCAGAATGAAATGTGGGTCATCCCATATTTGGCTGCCATGACTGAGTGTGGAAGCGTAGGAGAAGCTCAGCCTGGGATCCCCGCGCTGCAGGGAGAGGCAGCTTGTCCTAAGACTGAGGCTGGCAGATCTTCCCCAGATGGAGAAAGTGCTCCTCAAAGGGCAGCAGGAAGAAGTCTGGCAGAGGGCTTGGAGGTCCTAAATGGCTTTACTCCTTCCTGAAAGATTCACTGAGCACGTCTATGGGTACAGAGTGAACAGGGCTGATAAAAATCTCCACTTCCTCAGGACTTAAATTCTAGGAGAGACACACAATAAGTACATCAAAAATAGAGATGATTGTGTTAAGTGCTGGAAGAGAAATAAACTGGGGATGGCAATAAGAAAATACCAGTTTGGGGGAGGGTGGGGCACAGTGTAGACAATGGATGAGGGAGATGCTCTTGGAGGAAAAAACATTTAAATTGAGACCTAAAAGCTGAGAAATGAGCTGTGCAGAATGGAGAAAGTGGGAGGGTGTGGGCTATGGGATGGGCTGTCCATCCCAGGAGCATCCCAGGAGGCCACCACGGCTGGTGGCTGGCCAGTGTCACGAGTGAGGAGCCCACTATGCAATGCAGTCCTGACTGCCTCATGTGAGGCCTTAAATTTTGTCTAAGAGCAACAGGAGCCCAGCACTGGAAAGTTTTATGCAGCAGGGATGCTTCTGTTTTGAAATTTCATTTGGCACAGTGAAAGGTATGGTCTACAGAAGACCAATAATGGGGTTTGTTTGGGCTAGGGTGGAGGTGCTCTGCATAACGACAGCAGCAATACACCTGCAGAGACAGAGACAGGTTCAGGATAAATGTGAAGGTAGAGCTGCCTGCTGGCTGCTCTGTGGGTGACGGGAGGAAGGAAGACTGCTGGCTATGTTTCTGAATTAAGGCAACTACTAAGTGAGAGCATTTGCCAAGATGAAGAAATCTAGAAAAGAAACAGATTTAGGGCAAAATAGGGCCCTGTCTTCCAACACTCTCTAAGCCAAGCTCGGTCTTAGCCTCCTCATTATTAATACATATTTATTGACCAAATACAACTTCAAAGCACCACTACAAATACTTTTAGGACTCTAAGGGAGGAAAAGTGGAAAAAATTGCAAACTGGCAGGCGTAATTTGACTGCATCTGAAGTCTTTTGAAAAAGACAGTCTATAAGTATATAAATGCTAGTTACAGAAGGACTTGTACTTTCCACTTCATACTTTTCTTTCCTTATTAATTTCATAACTTTAAAAAAAAAAGAAAAAGGAAGCGCTCCTTTGGGCTCAGGCCTTGTGTTTCCATAAAGGCCCTCTGAAAAGGCACTGTTTCCTAATGGGAGCCATAATCTATCAGGACATCTGAAGAGAGCAGAGTTGGGAGGGCGAAAGACAGAAGCCAAGACAATTACGCAGATAACGCTGTGCAGAGTGCCCGGAGTACATTCCAGGCAGCTCTCACACGGGCCCCTACTAATGCATTCAGATTCCGATCATCCTTCTCTCCTTGCTTCATCAGTTCCCATTTTCCTCACCCAGTACACTTACCGTGGAGGCTCAGTACAGTCAGACAGAGAGGGCCACGTTCTGATTTAGCTCCAAGCTGCCCCCCATTTGCTTCATGCATCAAATTGCCATCATCAATTACCTCCTCCAGGAAGCCTTCTCTGATCATCCAAGGCTGTTAGCAACTCTTTCTCTGGACCCCATCATGCCGTAAACACGTCTCAGTTATAACCATTTTCCCATTATGTTGTGATATTTTGAATATATATCCATTTCCTCCATTAGATTGAGAGCTTAGAATGAACACGTGCTATGCTTTTCTTTTTGTTGTTGTTGGTTTCTTTGTTTTTTTGGTTTTTTTGTTTTTGTTTTTTTTTTTGGCTACCCCGTGCCTATAACACTCTATTTGCAGAATTTCACAAACTCATGATCCCGCATACCTTTAGGGTAGAAGCCAGGAACTTGCTTTCTCAGCTTCCCTTGTAGGTGGGGTACAATCATGTGACCTGAGCTCTGCCAATCAGAAGTAAGGGGTATAAAGAAGTGTGGAAACTCTTTTGGCAAAGATGACTGCAGATATTCAACTTTCAAAGACAACAGTAGCAGAGGATCTTTGCTATGGTTTGAATATGGCCTGTCCCCACCAAAACTCACATTGAAGCTTATCAATGTCACAGCGTGGGTGGTGAAACCTAGTGGCATGTGGTTGGGTCACGGGGGCAGAGACCTCATGAATAGATTAATGCCATCGTGTGGGAATGAGCAAGTTCTCCTTTCACAGGGCTGGATTAGTTACTCCAAGAGTGGATTGATAAAAAGTAAGTTCAGCCTCCCCTGTGATCTCTTATTCTCTCACCACGTCACCTCACTTTCCATATACTTACTTGCTTTCTGCTATGAGTCAAAGCAGCATAAGACTCTCACCAGAACCAAAGCAATGCTGGCACTGCAATAGTTTGCATCTGGAGTGTCCCCCAAAGGTTCGTGTGTTGAAGGCTGGTAGTACGATTAGGGGACAGGGCAAATTTTAGAAGGTGGGGCCTAATTGGAAGAAGTAGGTCACTGGGGACATGCCTTCGAAGGGGATATTTTCTTCATGGCACCTTTGCTCTTTCTGTCTCTGTCTCTCTTTCCCCCATTTCCGGCCTCTCTGATTGAGCAGGTTTGTTCCACCACGAGCTTCCCACCATGATGTTCCACCATGAGCTCCCCACCGTGGCTCTCACCACAGAGCCATGTGACCATGGACTGAAACTTCTGGAACCATGAGCCAAAATAAACCTTTTATCTAAACTGATTTTCTCGGGTATTTTGTCACAGTGAATGGAAAGCTGACTAACATAGGCACCATTCTCTTAAACTTCTGGAACCATGAATCAAAATAATTATTTCTTTATAAAGTACCCTTTCTCAGGTGTTCTGTTAATAACAGCAGAAAACAGATTAAGACATCTTAGAGCACAGTCTCGGGCTCCACATCAAGCATTGCTATTCATGCATCAATGGGAGCAGGAGATTTTCCCCAGAGCAGTGCATTGCTCGCTTTGCTGTGTTGCTTCCAAGTCAGTTCTGCTTCTGCTGGAACTCCTTTAAAAAATTACTTCTCTGCTTAAACCAGCTGGAATGGATTCTGTGGTCTGCAACTGTTATGGTTTGTATCTACATGTCCCCCCAAAGCCTCATGTGGTCATAGGTGGGGTTGGATCTAGAGTGTGTGATTACTAAATTAGTCCACTGATTGGCTTGGCATAGTTCTGCTGGGATTAGGGATGTGATACTGGGATTAATAGTGCTAGGATTAAGGGTGGGAGTGCTACCCCCCCAAAACCAGGTAGCCTGGATAAAATATAAGGGACAGAAAGAGGTTTGCTTACCCCCTTGCTTACCCCTCTCGATTACCTTGCTGCCTTCTGCGTGTCTGCCATGCCACCCTGCTTTGGACCCAGCCGATTGTGGACTAAAACCTCTACAAACTGTGAGCTAAATAAACCTTTCCTCCCTTAACTTTGGGTGTCAGGTATTTTGTCTCAGCAAAGACAGAAAAGTAACTAAGACAGCAACCTAAATTTTTTGTTGTTGTTGTTGGGGGGTATGCTGGGGATCAAACTCAGGGCCTTGCACTTACTAGGCAAGTGTTCTGCCACTGAACTAAATCTCCAACCCTAGCTAAATTCCCAACCCCCCAAATTCTTAAATGATAACCCAAGAACTCAGGGCAGAAACAAAATCTTATTCATTTTTCTATCACTAGTGTGTAGCAAAGTATTGTACATTTCAAAGGTACTTGATCAATTTTGTTGAATAAACGAGTAAATGAAAAAAAATAGATGGAAACACCAGGCTGTAAATGATTCATTTAACTCCTCTTTTTTTTCAGTGATCATAAAAAAGGATTATATGACCTCTAAGTCTCTTGATTAATTACAGAAGACAATTAAGAAATGTTGCTTCCTAGTGGTCCTCAAACTATGTTCCTTTGGAATATTGGTGATGTTTCCCATTGCTAAAACTGAGTACCAGTGAGCTTCCCCAAGTATATAGAAAGAATTTACTTAACACGAGGAATTTTGCCAGTTTCAAATTTTCCTTCAGAAACTTTAAAAAACAGTAGCACCTGCTACTATTTTATCAGCAAGTGCAGAGGATGAAAAGATAATTGTGCAAGTAAGCAAATATTGTAGCAAAAATTCAAAACCACTAGTCTGCTTACTTCAACAGTTTCTTCCTTTCTTGTGCCCATTTTGCTCTCTGGAATTGTAGACTTAATACAGCATCCTATTTTCTGCTAGTAAAGTTGTTCTTAGTTCATGCAATGAAATCTAGTGATTCAACTTTTTATTGAATAGACACCAGTTATAAATTCTTGGCCACTTGAACATCTTTCATTTATTTATTTATTTTATTTGTTTGTTTATTTAGGCGCCGGGGATCGAACCTAGGGCCTCGCACTTGCTAGGCAAGTGCTCTACCACTGAGCTAAATCCCCAACTACTTGAATATCTTAAAGAATTAATTCTAAAGCCTTTCCATCACCATGTTATCCTTCAGTCACAAATTGAATTGTGCACACACACCCCCCCAAAATCCTCATATGTTGAAATTCTATCTTTCTAGTATCTCAAAATGTGATTGTATGTGGAGATAGGAACTGTAAAGAAGTGATTTAGGGGAAATGAGACTGTTAGATGTACTTAACCCATCTGCCTGGGCTCCTTAGAAGGCGAAATTTGGTTGCTGAGACACACAGGGAAAAGACTATGTGAGGACATGGTGATATGGTTTAGATAGAAAATGTCCCCTAAAATCTGAGGTGGTCAGAGGTGGGACTTTCAAAAGCTGGCTGGGCTCTAAGTCGTCAGTGGATTAATCCATTGCTGAGATCAGAATTAGACGGCATTATTGCAGGTAATTGAAGTAGCTGCCTAGTTGAAGCGAGCAGGCCCAGGCACAACCCTGGGGACTGACTACTTCTGGCCCTTTCTTCCCTGGCTTGTTTTCCCTCTTCGTCTCCTGGATGCCCTAAGGCGAGCAGCTTTGTCCCACCAGCCCCTTCTGCCACAACATTATGCTTCACCTCAGGCCCGCAGCAACCAGCACCGGAAACATCTGATCGAGGCCTGAAATCTCGAAACTATAACCAGTTCACCTTCAAGCTCTTTATGTCTGTGTGACAAAAACCTGAGCGATACACATGAGGAGAAGGTGGCTGTCTGCAAGCGAAGCAGCCTAAGAGACCAAACCTGCTGACTCCTTCATCTTGGACTTCTAGTCTCTGGAAATGTGAGTAAATAAGTTTGTGTTAAACTATGCCGTCCCTGGTGCTTGGTTATGGCCACCAAAGCAAACCAAGACACCTTCCTGGGAGCCTCCAGTCAAAGCCTGGCAGACACAGGCAATGGAGCCTCAACTGGGGCCTTTCACTGCCAGACCTCCTTCCAGGCAGCCTTGCCTCAGTTTGTCCTCCATACCTCTGGCTGGGAATACACCGGATGCGCTTTATGCATCGGCAGGTTCTCAGCTTGCCATCCCCATTAGAAAGTTGTTCCTTATATGATGCATCGTGCCCTCCTTCTTAGGCTCTTTTCTAGTCCAAATACCACAGGGAAGAGTGACCTTTAAATTGCATGAATTCGAATGAGTTATCCGGAGGGCTGACAGTAGTCAGCACACATCAGTACCCTTCAGAAGGCCCTGGGGGGAATTAGAAGACACACACCGGAGGAGCTGAGACAAACAGACTACCTCAAAATGATCTCTGGGCTCCAGGCCCCTTCCAGAGACTTGGTTCTAGGGACAAGAGAGCATCTGAAAGGGGACTGTCTGGGTGGTTCAGCCCCTGGGAGGGCTCTCGCCTCACCCTGCCAGGCGCCCCTCCCACACTGCTCCCCTCCCAGATGCCCACCAGCGGCTGGAGCACAGTTGCTTGGAATTAACACCCAGGACTGTGCCGTACAACAGAGGGCGAGAGGGATGGGGTCCTGCCCAGGCGGCCCTAGAGAGGAGTGGGCTTGCTTTCAACGCAGGCAGCGAGGATGGGAAGGAAGAAGGGACAAATGGCTGTGGCTTTAGACAGAAGGCAGAATAAGTAGGACTTGAGGGCTGAGGGAGTGAGGGGGAGAGAAGCACAGACAGTGAGGAGGGTCGTTTATTTCCGGCCTAGGCAGCCAGGTAGACTGTTCTCTAGTAGCAGGGACCCAGGAGTAAGTTTGGAGACGATCGTAGGTTTACTTTATGGTACCTATCAAGTTACAATAAATGTATTTCTGCATCCTTTCTCAGACCAGACTATATTCTCTTTGAGGGCAGGGCCAGCATTTTGGGCACATCTCCACATGTCAACCACAAGCGTGGGGCACTCATTTAGCACTCACCGGGGAGGACCTGTCGCATGTCCTGGACTGGGTTTAGAATTGCCAAAGCCAGACACACAGCTGGCACAAAAACATATCTACTGTCTCTTGGATAAATTTTCTTTCTTTTTTTTCTTTTTGCAGTACTAAGGGTCAGACTCTGGGCCTTCATACTGAGCCACATCCTCAGACCTTTTTGTACTTTTTGAGACAGGGTCTTGCTGAGTCCCTAAGTTCCCCAGGCCAGGCTTGAATTTGTCAGGGTCTTACCAAGTTACCAAGTCAGTGAGGCCAGACTCAAACTTGTGATTCTGCCTACTCTGCCACACCCACTCCTTCCTAAAAAACCACAGTAAAGTCACTGGTCCACATGTCCCTCTCTCTCCTGCATCCTGAACAGCCCTGGTGCTTGTACAGCCTGCTATCACATGCCATGTCTCCTGTTTCCAAGGACCTGATTCATGACTGGCATTTCTGTGTCTGCATGTCCCGCCACACCTGATTAAAACAGATCATGGGTACATTCAAAAACAGATGGCCAAATGTGAATAAGCATTTGTACCTGCAAATTAGCAACTGATTCCTTCCAGGCAGTGCAGGGTACATCTTCCAAAGAGACCAGGAGAGACAGCGGTTCTATCTTCCCTTACGATAAAATGCAGCAAGGTGGGAGAGGAAGTCACTGTGGGGAGGAGATGAGCCAAAGCCTGTCATGGGCATCCCCAACCTAATGTGAGGTCATGGGTTTGGGGCAAGAATGAAGAGCAAAGAAAGAGCAGAAAGAGGCCCTCACGTCCAGCCCCGCAGAGCTTATGCCAGCTGTGAGCACACAGGATGATCGTCAATGCTTGCGGCATCAAAGTGAGCATTTTCCTTTTCAGGAAAGAGTTTATGAAAGCCACGCAAACCAACAGAACAAAGACATGAAGGAAGCATCTCTTTTATGATGTTCATTTCTTAATAGTGGCATCAGAAGCTCCCATTAATCCACAATGATGAAATGAGGTCAGGGGTATACAAAGCATGAGTCATGGGTCTGTGAACACTCCACGAATTATACGTGGATTGCTGTTCTTAATGATTAGTAAGCAGAGTCTCTAAGTGGCTTTTCTAGCAAACAACTTTAAGATGACCAGCTCAACAAAATGAAAGCTGGGTGTG